>JH152675.1:591075-602583 GCA_000226015.1 Mnemiopsis leidyi | reverse complement strand
AAACATTGCTCTCAAGCATTATGGAGAGATGTCTGTCTTCAGTTTTATATAAACATTGCTCTCAAGCATTATGGAGAGATGTCTGTCTTCAGTTTTATATAAACATTGCTCTCAAGCATTATGGAGAGATGTCTGTCTTCAGTTTATATAAACATTGCTCTCAAGCATTATGGAGAGATGTCTGTCTTCAGTTTTATATAAACATTGCTCTCAAGCATTATGGAGAGATGTCTGTCTTCAGTTTTTACTCAAAAACAAACTTACTGATGAGCTATATGTCTCATTGTTCTCTTATTAAGTGCAAGACCTAATTTACTAAATTTAAAAAAATTGTACAGCAACTGCTCCTAAAGCCATCTTTAATTCCTAAAGCCAAAGCATTGCGCCCTGAGCGTTCATGAAATTTCGAACACCTCGACTTGCTATTACTGCATGCCTTGAAAGCCTTAACACTTAATAATCAACCCAACTATTTTACTCACCCAAAAGTAAAAGTTTCAGTTCTTTGTCCATCTCCACTTTGTGCTTTCTAAGCTCGTTGTCAATAGCAGCACTGTTTTCCTTCTGTGCGCGCTCCTCAGCTGACATGAGACACCCACAAAATTTCTCCATCGCGCCCGTCATTCCTGGGGTAACTATGGTAACAATTGTGAAACTTCATGGTAACCTTAGTAACCATGTAAGTCTCTACTTGGGATTATCATAAAAACCCTGTGTTTTATCGTGAAATTTCTGTCGATTATCGTGAAATTCTACGTGTGTCGGTATTTTCACGCGGTTTGTGAAATTCCTCGGTTTAATTTCTCACGAATCTTAAGTGGCAAAGTCTTGCAAATTTTTTGATTAAAAAAATGGTTGGTTTAGCTATTTGATGAAATTTGAGGAAAAATGAAAAAAGTCATACATAAACATAAAAGTATAGAGACTCAAATGCTATCAAAAAACAACTATCCGGAAAGTTGACATGGTCGGATGACAACTCCCAACTCAACCAAGAAAAATTGGCACAGCTTAAACTTTAAATGTTAAAAAGAAACAAAGAACTGTTCTAATTACTACACACACAACACCCTTCATTGTTGCTCCAGGACAAGGAAAGAGCGTGTCTCTAAATCCTTTATAAGAGCTAAACTCATTATTGTACAGCAATTCTTACCTTCAGAGTTTCGTAGTTTTTATCGCCTAAACTCGCTTGTCATCGTTTTCTCTGTGTTTCACGGACCTGGATTCGTTTGTTGGTATCCCTCTTCACAGCATAGCCTTCATTGAGGGATGTATGTAAATATTTAATCTTCATCACAAGAAAAAAGACAGTTACACGACTTTAATAATTAAAAATATTTGCAGCAGGTATAAAACACGCATAATTTGTTTGCATACTATTTAGTATAATTAATTAGTATAATCGAGTGTTATACACAGTTAACACTTAGAACATACAGTTGCAAGTTATAAAACTTTTAAGGATTGACGAAACCAATTAAAACAGAATAGTTGTGTCGGGGCTCACTTTGTCGCTATACATGTTGTACAGCAGCTGGAAAATATGAAAACGATGCAAATAAGTGTGATTGTGCAGTTGTCACTTGAGCATGGAACTTGAGTAGTGGAACAAGGAATACATGAAACGGTGGTGAAACAAGGAGTCATTTAAAATTACAGTTTTGGAATTACAGTTTTGGAATCAATATATGTCTGAAAGCATCTTTATATTACGTTGTTTGACTTTTAATAAAGGAACCTAATTGAGCTTGTCCCAATGCCTCTCCACGGTTGAAGAACAAAGAAAGAAACGATCGAACCATTTACTATAATAATGCGAATTGAAAATAAATTGACCTCTATATTTAGAGCAAATCCACAGAAAATTGAATATCCTGCATAAAGAGAAAAAAAAACTGGGAAATCTGGAATTACCCCAATTTTCAAATACAGAATCCAATAAATAATATTTATGATTAGACTCAGGCTATATTAAAAGTACTAAAATATCATACATCAAGATGGTCGCCAGAACTTGGGACCTGGTCAGAGTACCTTATACTAATGCCCTCACTAATTCATCGCACACTATATAAGGATAACGGTGCTTTTTTGTGATGCATTTGTAAAAGAACATTTTCCGAGATCTGCTGAATTTGTAAAGCTAGTAAAATTGCTAATTTTGAATTTAAATAAAAGTGATAAACATTTACCGAAGTGAAAGAAAACATGTAAGGTCAACGGAGAAATAAATTGCAAAAGCAATGTATCTATAAATAGTCTAAAATTCATACATAGCATCTTTCGAGGCAGGAAATGTTTGGATAGCGACTAAAGAGTCATTACCAAACACCAAAACCTGTCCTTGGTCATGGCAATGAAATCCTGTACAGAGTGAATGTCAACTCTATACATCATATTACCATGTGAAGTATGCTCCTCACATATTCGCGTCCTAAGTTACAGCATGTGAAGGTGCAATGTAGCACCCACTATATTAACTGTACCTCGAATTATCGCGATACGTCGGTCTCACACACACGCGTGTCAGTACTTGAGTAGGTCCCGGAGATTTGACCACACTGCCGTTATGATACCAGGCTAATCGCTAATAACATTCCTTCAGTGTAGTACAAGTACAATACACGATACAATCATGCCAACTTGGCTCCTTGCTGATTGCAAAACTATGTATGTATATGTGTGACTTGCGTGTTTCAGCTTCAGGATGTTTCATCGGCCTGATTTTTCACAGTGCAGTAATGTGTTCTATAGGACAGTAATGTGTTCTATAGGTGGAAGGTGGACAGTTAAATGTGTTGTAAGTGGAAGGTGGACAGTTAAATGTGTTGTGAGTGGAAGGTGGACAGTTAAATGTGCAGTTAAATGTGCTGTGATTGGAAGGTGGACAGTTAAATGTGCTGTGAGTGGAAGGTGGACAGTTAAATGTGCTGTGAGTGGAAGGTGGACAGTTATATGTGCTGTGAGTGGAAGGTGGACAGTTATATGTGCTGTGAGTGGAAGGTGGACAGTTAAATGTGTTGTGAGTGGAAGGTGGACAGTTAAATGTGTTGTAAGTGGAAGGTGGACAGTTATATGTGCTGTGAGTGGAAGGTGGACAGTTAAATGTGTTGTGACTGGAAGGTGGACAGTTAATTGTGCTGTGAGTGGAAGGTGGACAGTTAAATGTGCTGTGAGTGGAAGGTGGACAGTTAAATGTGTTGTGAGTGGAGGATGGACTGTAAACTGGGTTAAGATACGTCAATGGGACGAGGTGGTATGATGTTTGTGCACATATTCCTCTTCATAATGATGATGCCTCCATATAAGCGTGGATACAACAAGTCCAATGTGACCTATAATGCTTTATCCAGTACTTTAGCTATTAATAGTCAATCACTACACTCAGGCTATTTGAAACATAAGAAAACTATGAAGACATTTTACGCCATCTAAAAACTGACTTTTTTAATCTAATAACAAATGAAATTGCTAAGAAAGGTTCAGGATTATACGCATTAAAATTGCTGTTTGATCAAAAACATTTGATATTTCAAAAACATACGTGATCGTCACGGTAGCATCTCAAGCTGTCAAACAATTCTAAAAATCTCTCATTCACATTTATCTACGTCATAATGATTATCTAGATTATTGCACTAATCTACTTTCAAATGATAATTTCTATCATTTCAATAGTCTATACTATAATGATCATTTTAATCATTGCACTAGTCTATATTTTAACCTATGACCGGGGTGTTACGATAAGGTAAATTGGGGGTTGTGAGCAAGCAAACGCAAAGCTACAGGGTCTGGCATATGCCATATGAAACAATCAGAGGACTGTTCGGAAAATAACTAAATGAAACGCTCGGAAACTGACTTGAAACGTAATCAAACTTAATACGACCTCCAGTAATCTACACTGTTGCTATTACCACTAAGCTAGGCCCTGTAGTTTTGCGATTGCTTGCTCACAACACCCAATTTATTAGATTCATTGTAATGATCATATCTATCATTGCATTCGACTTTTTTATTCAAAATATAAGGATTATAATTATCCTAACTATTGAGGTAGTCTAAATTTGTTCTTGATGGAAGTGCTTTATGATAATTATACTTACATTAGTCATTAGTCAATCACATAAATCGATGAAAGTAAGTGCATCATTTAGTCACATCTATTAACACTCCTATGCTGGAATACATGGTAAACAAGCTCGATCGGTATGCAGCTAAACATACAGCTTGCCGACGACCCTTACATTGAATTAGAAAATATATCACAATATGATATTCATGAAGATTTGCCGGCACCATTAGGTCATGGTATTCAATATTGTAGACTGAAGTAGAAGTACATTTTCTTGCACTTCTTATATCAAGGTTAATTTGTCTCAGACGAAATCATTTAAACGTTTAATTTGAATTAGAATCACTTTAAAATGAGGGCAAAATTTTTGATGTGACTAGTGGGATGACGTATAAGGAACCAGCTCCAGCAAAGTAAGTTGGTAAAAGTCAATAACAATAAAAATGAAAAGAGCTCACAAACTTGCTGTGGACATTGAAGTTACTGTTCAGGCAAATCATGCCCTGGCACTAAAAGCTTCCCTAAATGACGTTATATGTGGCGCAATTCTTTCAGAGCCAGATGTTAGCCGGTGAAGTTCGGTGTATGCAGTTAAGCTGGAGCTCTCTAGTGACACAGCTCGCCAACTTGAAGTTCAAATTTGGTGCGAGCAGTTTAGATGACAGGGCCCACCAACGTAGATGTATCGGCAGCAGAAAAAGTTCGAACCGACATGTTGAGATGTTACAACAACTGCTTAACTGGCTGCCAGATTGACATCTCTAGAGAGCTATCTTGTTTGATTCTCTGGACTGTTGGAAGCCAAAATAACAGATTTAGAGAAGTTGCTAAGTGACCTAGAGTAGTTATTATGTGACCTAAAGTAGTTACTAAATGCCCTAGAGTAGTTACTAAGCGACCTAGAGTATTGATTTATTGACCTAGAGTTGTTAATAAGTAACCTATAGTAGTAAATAAGTATTCCGAGGAGTTGCTAAGTTATCTAGAGTTATAACTATGTGACCTAGTGTAGTAACTAAGAGACCTAGAGTTGTAACTAAGTGACCTATAGTAGTTACTAAGTATTCCGAGGAGTCGCTTATAAGTGACCTAGAGTTATAACTATGTGACCATGGGTAGTCACTAAGTGACCTAGTGTAATAACTAAGAGGCCTAGTGTAGTAACTAAGCAACCTAGTGTATTTACTAAGTTATCTAGTGTAGTCACTAAGTGACCTAGTGTAGTAACTAAGTGACCTAATGTAGTAACTAAGTGACCTAGTGTAGTAACTAAGTGACCTAGTGTAGTAACTAAGTGACCTAGTGTAGTAACTAAGTGACCTAGTGTAGTAACTAAGTGACCTAGTGTAGTAAGTGACCTAGTGTAGTAAATAAGTGACCTAGTGTAGTAACTAAGTGACCTAGTGTAGTAACTAAGTGAACTAGAGTTATTACTAATAGCAACAGAAACACAGGACGTTGCACGACAACACGTAGCACTTACAGTCACTAGTTTCGGCCCTGCTCAGTGTATAATAGTTTGGTACACATAAGCTGATTTGAGATACACGAAGGAATCATGTTTTTAACTACTTGCACTTGACTGGATTTGTTAGGATTTTTGTTTCATATCGGAATTTTGAAATATGATTGTTTGAGAGTATAAGGCTGTATTTCTGCAGTAATAGCGAACTGATTAAGATGGAACTATGAAGTGCTCTGGCTCGTGCCATTTATTAACAAGGTTCATTACTAGACGTTTGATATTGTGTAAAGCTGTCACAGGTACATGCAATAGTCTACCATCTGGATTTATATGACTTTATATATATTTTGAGTCGATTCTCATACTTTGTATTTGGATTCTGGTCTCCAAGTTTTCCTTCCATGGGACAGTGCGGTGTTGTTTAATTTTATACCGCTTCCGATAATTTACTAATTGAGACACATTCTGTAGTCTGTTGGGGACATTGACGAGTAATTTCCCTCGAAATTTGCCAAAATTCAAATGTAAACGTTCCGTTTACCGTTAGAGTTAATATTACTAACTTCTGACTAATCTCGAGTTAAAAGTTACTATAAGCCCTGTGATGAAATTACTAAACGTTACTGTGATGAAGCGTGAAAGGTGATGATGCTACTGCCGTTTGATCAACAATTTTCCATGTGTGCGAATTTTCTGGCGCCAGCTCTTATTGACCTCTAGTAGATTCCCTCCCAAGTGACTTACCTACATGTATGCTATGCTAGATTCCCTCCCAAGTGACTTACCTACATGTATGCTATGCTAGATTCCCTCCCAAGTGACTTACCTACATGTATGCTATGCTAGATTCCCTCCCAAGTGACTTACCTACATGTATGCTATGCTAGATTCCCTCCCAAGTGACTTACCTACATGTATGCTATGCTAGATTCCCTCCCAAGTGACTTACCTACATGTATGCTATGCTAGATTCCCTCCCAAGTGACTTACCTACATGTATGCTATGCTAGATTCCCTCCCAAGTGACTTACCTACATGTATGCTATGCTAGATTCCCTCCCAAGTGACTTACCTACATGTATGCTATGCTAGATTCCCTCCCAAGTGACTTACCTACATGTATGCTAGTAGAGTTTCTCATGCAATGTTACCCTCTTAGAAATAAGCTGGTACTAATCATTAAGATTATTACAGGAATTTCACAAATACTTTGGTGAATTCGATTAAAAGCGGAAACAGAGTACATGGTTAGAGATGCAGGTGTTTAGTTGTAAAGAATAAATTATATTGTATCGCGACAATTACAAAACACTGCGGATCACATCTGAAAAAACCGTCTAGCTCATGCCTCATATGCGTGTCGAACCCATATATTTGTGGACAAAACAAACTCCTTTTTACTTGGAGCTGGGGTCTTCCATGACTCCGCACCGAACTACGAGCAACACACATGTACAAGCTACAAATTGAACGTGTACAGAAGACTGCACATACACAGCGAGACTACTTGGATTAGAATTTCAACACGTATTGCGAATACTTCATTAGAATTTAGCTCTGAGCTACGTGGTGGGATTATTATAGGTGCATTATAACACCCCTGTTTTTCTCACTGTTTCTAGACAGCAGTAACTGATACTTAATAGCAGAATCTCTGAATAGAAGTACGAAGTAACTATATAGGAGTAAGACAGCAGTGCTAAGTAACTCATACTAAATAGCAGAATCTCTGAATAGAAGTACGAAGTAACTATATAGGAGTAAGACAGCAGTGCTAAGTAACTCATACTAAATAGCAGAATCGCTGGATAGAAGTACGAAGTAACTATATAGGAGTAAGACAGCAGTGCTAAGTAACTCATACTAAATAGCAGAATCTCTGAATAGAAGTACGAAGTAACTATATAGGAGTAAGACAGCAGTGCTAAGTAACTGATACTTAATAGCAGAATCTCTGAATAGAAGTACGAAGTAACTATATAGGAGTAAGACAGCAGTGCTAAGTAACTCATACTAAATAGCCTAATCGCTGGATAGAAGTACGAAGACTGATGACTGGTGACCGTCGTCTTAGTTACTTCGTACTACGAAGTTACTAAGACGACAGTCACCAGGACGACACCCAGTAAAAGGACAGTGCGGGGTTACAAGGAGGTTGCTATGGAAAAAAAGTCGTGACACAACCAACTAATGAATAAAAAGGAAGGATATAGCTTAATAGCAGGCTGGTCACCACAAAGCGAACTAAGTAACAAATTTGCAAGCAGATATTCACAGAGACATTCCTTTAAGTGTTTATAGCTAGGCGGTCGTTCTAGGCGATCAACAGGTGACGCCGCCGCCTGTTTTGTTTAAATAACAACCACGCCTGTTTCAGGTGACGCCGCCCGCTGCCGGTATTATCTGTAAGAAACTACAAAAAAAGGACAAGCTTGATTACTCTTAACCCTACAATCGTCATCACATATATATAGTGTGTTTCTGTTTGTAGCTAATACAACAAGTGTATTTGGTAACAATCGTTCGTGCAATATCACACGTTCAGTCTAATTGGCCTTCTCATTCTTCTTCTCTACTTAGGAAACCAGATGTTTAAAGTACTTTAGAAGTTCCACTAGCACTCTGGTCGTGCTTTTCAAGTTTCACTAAACACTACAAAATATACAGGACTTTTGAGGAATTAAGATAATGACTAATTATGGCATAACATGGAATCGAATGAAAAGCGACTTTGTATAGAGTGAGACCCTGAGTTGGCGACATGCTGTCATTATCATGGTTATCATTATCATCTGCAACATGCTACCATTATCATGGTTATCATTATTATCTGCACATGCTGCCATTATAATGGTTATCATTATTATCTGCAACATGCTGCCATTATAATGGTTATCATTATTATCTGCAACATGCTGCCATTATCATGGTTATCATTATTATCTGCACATGCTGCCATTATAATGGTTATCATTATTATCTGCACTGAATTTTACGGTGATTATTCTTCTTTGTCATTCCTAACAACTGCTTATTGTTAACTCCATGTTATAGGATAGAACGTACTACTCATTACTTTTCCTGTATTTAATATCAACAGGCATGCCTGTTTTACACCCTTTCCTTGAAGAAAACATGTGACCGCAGAATTCTTGACTGTGACGAATGACATTCCACAACGGTACAAGAGTAGCTTACAAACTTACATAGTCGTGAGGTTTTAGATATTGTGAAAGTGAAAAAAACTTTAAGTTTATTGACCACATCATTCATCCAATAATGTGTCCGTTAAAACAAAAAACCCTAAACAGAAAAAGTTTAATACAAGGCAAATAGTCGCAAGTAATTAATTTTTGAGAAATCCCAACTATGTATTTTACTTCCACTTATAAAAATAAAGGTGAACTAGCAATAAAAAGTAATAACATATCACAAAACAGCGATAAAAAGTAAAGAACACTTCACAGAACAGCAAAAAAGTAAAGGCCCATCCCAAAGAGTATTACATGTCACATCATCACATATCATCATACCAACGGCGATTTAAAACCTTTACTGTGGACAATTGCAATATGGGAAATGAAGTGAAAGCAAGGGGCTGGCTGTGTTACTGCAATAAACTCATCTTTAAAAGCACCAGTAATATTACACAACTATGTCGTAGGACACGTACTTCTATATAACCGTAATATTAAAAGTTCAGCTGATCGAATGCTTAACGGATGGAGCTTTAAGTACGTCGTACTTAGTACGAACTTTCAAAATTATTTCAGGCCATGTTCCCTACGACAGCCTGTTCTAAGGCCTTTGTGTGGCAGTGTTTCAGTACTTCAAAACTTTAGAATCGTTAAACATAAAGCTGTAAAACTTTTTAGTAACTATCTGATTTTATCGCAAAAGTTATTTTCCGATCCTCTTTTGCAAAGCATAATAGTAAAACGATTTGGACTATTGAAAGATTGGCCTATTAATATTGTTTGTGTAATTGTGTAGTTATTTTTCGAAAATTTGTTAAGCCCGATAGGTGGTTTTAACTTAGAAAACAGTTGTAATAAACAAGTTGAGGATTGGTAGAAATTAAAACTAGAGAGTAATATTTGTGAGAAGATTAAAGCTCCTTATTTGAAATGATTGAGAGCTGTAACTTAAGAGCTTTCGGATACCCTCAATGCCTGAATTAAGCTGGACGGCTCGGGACCAAAATGTGTGTATGTATGGTCCATATAATTTAGTGCCTAGATACAAGATTAATGTGACATTCTATTCCTTAGATCTGGCGTGGTCTTACCAGGGGTTGTCCAGCTGGCACAGTCTTAGCTTGTGCTCTTCCATATATAATAAGTTGTCAAATACTTTAAAGATACTTTAAGTTTAAAGATACCCCGGAGTGCTTGTGCTCTTCCATATACAATAAGTTGTCAAATACTTTAAAGATACTTTAAGTTAAAAGATACCCCGGAGTCGATCACTTGTGTTTTGAAAATAACTGGTGGAAATAAAGGTAAGCATATGAACCGTGGTCGAAAAATATATTAACACACTCAGCGATGATCTAGTTGAAAAATTAATGAGAGTATTATTAACGAGCTCAAGTTATTAATGTCTTCCATACCAGGATATGTTAAAGTCGGTCGTTCTTTAGGAATTCCCAATCAACTATTATTGAAATCATCAATGATTCCAATTATCGATGATTTTGTTTATCATAATCGATGATCAATATACTCCTTTGATCATCGATTATTCATCGATTATTCATCGATTATTGGGAAAATCAATAATGATAATATTCTACAACACATTATCATTATAATTGCTGATCAGCATTGTTCTTCGATGATCATCGATTTGTATTTTCTCCAAAATTATGATCAATGTTGATCAAATATGATCATGACTTCCGTTGATCATCGATGAGTAAAAATATTATAAACACCGTTTATGATGATCAATATACGATAATCGATGAATAATCGATGATCAATATTGATTTTGAAGAAGCTCTTAAATGCATATGCCACAATATTGGGCTGAAAATAACAAAGCCTCACCTCTTTCGTTATCTATGTTTTGACGCAATGACTAATGCTTTAGTCTTATCATTTTGTGTCAGTTCAGTCTTATAATTTTTGTGTGCGCGTTAATTTCTAGCTATCGCTTATCAGCATTTAGCAAACTTGTTTAACCGCCACTGTGTAAAAAAAGCACTTTCAAACTTCAGATGTTAACAAAAAGAGATTTATCTGCCCTAGAGTGTACTATAAAGATAATATGCACAACATGTTATACGCTGTTCCTAGAATCTGGAATGCTGTTATCAATTCTAGTCATTTCTCAGGAAATTTCAGGACCATGTCATCTTTCAAGAACAAGGCTAAGCAATTCATTCTCATGTATCAATCTCATGGATCAAATGACACCTGGGAACCATCCAATCTTGATGCACAAACATTTCTTGTCACCGCATCTAAAAACCCCGAGTCATTTACTCGATAATTTTCTCAAACGTGTCTTAATCACTCATATTATGATATTATGCACATGGTACATTTACCTAACTTTCTGTCTGCATTTAATTGAACATGATGTCCTATTTTTGTTTCACTTTTACTCATTCATTTCATCTGTGAAATCATTTCTGCGTGTTTGATTTATGTTAATTTCAATTTGTGTCAATTTCTTTGTGTCAATTTCATTTTTGTATCGACTCAATTCTTGTCAATTTCAATTTGTGTCAATTTTAATTTGTGTCAATTTCAATCTGTGTCAATTTCACTTTTATTCAATCTGTGTAATCAATTCTGCATGCTCAATGTGAGTCAATACAATTTTTTGTCAGTTTCTGTGAGTTTAATTAATGTCAAATTATTGTAATCGTGTTTTTTGATTTCTGCGTGTTCATTCTTGTGTCAATTTTTTTCCGATCTGTTTAATCACTTCTGCTTCAATTGTTTTTCTGATA
>JH152675.1:566582-576736 GCA_000226015.1 Mnemiopsis leidyi | reverse complement strand
TAAATTATGTCAGTTCTTATCTTATCGTTAATATTAGTAGCTAGATCATGAACAAAAGGGCACAACTGAGGCTAACTTCCAATCTGGCGGGATACACCCGGTTACAAAACTTAAGTTAAACAAGATACTTAGAGGATAAGCAAGGCTGGAGGCACAGTATTTCAGGACTTTGCCGTGAATTCCATCTGGTCCAGCAGCCTTACTAGGGTTGAGTGATCTAAGTATCAGAAGAATATCCTCACTGTAGAAATTAAGATCTAAAAAATCATTATTAGCAAAATCGATAAAAGTATACCTTGACTATTAGGCCAAGCCCAGCTAGTGTAACATGCGGTAGGTCATGAACCCCGAAGTTTAAAACAGGCATTGTGACTGTGAGGAGAAAGAGCTCGGAAATTTAGCAGAAATTGAGCAGAATAAGGCAGGTACAAAGCACAAAATTTCACTTTAAGAATGTCTTGAAGCCCGAGAGCAACATGCTGCAGGTCATTGAAAACGGGCAATAGTGAGGGGAAAAGAGGTCTGAAAAGGCCGAAGGCGTGGAAAATGCACAGAATGATTCAGATTGAATAAGACTGGTGTGGAAGATGAATAGAAAGATACATACTAACACGACTGGCTAAGCATGCAGTGAGGAAAAGATGCATGAGTCTTAACTCTGAAATAGAGCCAAGGTGGTCGATAAAAGATGCAAGAAAAATCTGTCTTGGCTGCTTTGCTTTGAGCCTAGTTGTACAATTCGTTGCCGAATCACGCGGATTCGTGAATTTATTTTCCGACATAAACGAGTTAAAATTTTGAGTATTTCAAACCTTAAGCAAGTTTGTCTCCAATATCGATGAAATCCCGCCAGAACCGAGATAATAACATTCTCTGGATTGCTTTTATTAACGACACAAACAGTTTTACTTAGAGTCGCCCACTCATTAAATTCATGTTTTGTACCTTCACAGTACAATTTAAAGATCTACCAGAATGCCGAATTGCTGCCGAATTATTTTACTAATATATATATATATATACAAATATATTTTCGTTGTCCGACGATTTGCACAACTAGGACCTTAACTTTAAGTGATTCGGGAGCCTCCCCAGATACAAATCGAACTCAGTTGGCCCGAAATCCACATATAGGGAGATGGATAGTGAAATATGTTACCAGTGGTTTGTGCCCGGATCCATTACTAGCTTTTTTATTTTGAATTTAAGTATCCTCTCTCATCAACTAAAGTGTAGTCTAACTCTAACTCTTCTTTTTTTAGATGCAGAGATTGCCAGCTAGAGACTGTCAAATATTCAACATTTCCCAAATAATCTGACATACAGAAACTAGTGGACTCTACCGACAACATCTGGATACATCAAAGTTGTGGTAAAATGTATACTGTAAAATATACTGTTTTATATGACGAAACTTTGCTAGTTAAGATAAAATTAACCAGATTCCTATGTTCAAATTTGATCGTTTTACGGAACACATTATATTCAGATATCCCTTTTCTTTAAGGTTTAACCACATTTAAGCATTCATTTAGGAAAACATAATTGACATTAATTTACCATTAAATTGAACTTTATTCATGTTGCTTTTATTTGAATCTTGATAAGCGATTTTCATTATTGATGTCTTTGTCAAAGAAATTGATCCCATCAAAATTTAGCTGAAGAATTTTTATTTTTATATCCACGATCGATACCTTTTTTAAGAAAGTCAACAGCACTGCACACTTTTTCTGCTTAACCCGGGTACCTCAGTCTTAGTTGTGATATTGGAGCGGACTGTGGAGAGAGCCACACAGCGGCCAGCACCTGACAAGCTGCTAATTCCCGCTGCGTGGCGCGTGAATTTACTTCCAGGGCCCAGCGGGACAAGGTCATATTTTGAACCAATACGTGTTTACTGTAATTCTTTACTAAAGTGAAACAGTGAATTGTATTTTTATAGAACACAAGGCAGAGTAAAGTCAATCAAGATAATGATATGCGAGATCAAATAACTGACAAGCAAAAAAGTCAAAAATTACACTCTCGTAATCATAATGATAATGATAATATGATTATCAATACATAGCATAATATTAATTGTTACAGCCATAAATCAATTTTTTCCATCTTTCAATGCTTTTTTTGCCAAAGGCAGAAAGTAAAGTAGTCAGTAGATCGTTTAAAGTGGTCGGACCTTGGGTCAGGGGTGGTAGATGGGTAGGTAGCTTGTAGAATGTAGATGGCGGTGTCCACTGTCACAAACTCAAAGCAATTTAACACATAGTGCGCGCCACCGTTACCATCTACTTACTTACTTTGATGAGGTTAAGCCGAAGTGAGTGAGTGGGGCGTTGTTTAAGAGTGGCATGACGTAGGTAAATAGATAGACTGATATTTTCTTCTGCATCTAGTTAAGCCGAGGGTCAGGGCCATCATACTTCACGTAGACCGCCCAACTGGATACTCCAGTCTAGTAATGAGTTGCTGCATTGGGATGTGTAACCCGGGTTGGAGGTGTGTCTGGCACTTTGTCAAGAAACTTTCCAAAGGCTACTTTAAAAGAGTCGATATCCTCTGCAGTGTTTACAGACTTGGGAGGGAGATTCCATAGTTTAGCAGCTTCGAGTGAGAATGAATTCTCATAGAGGGAGCTTACCTGCTTACGGCAGAGGGGCAACCTTTTGCTCGGGTTGGGACCTTCACCCTCATTCCCAGACGGTCTGCTAACTATTGAGTGCTTTATGCTGCCTACGGGACACTGATATTAACCAGGAACAGTAAGGGTTCCAGCTGAGAGTTGAGACCCTTGTGGGTCTGTGTTACGCTCGGTTCCCGTCGTCCTGCCCCACAACATCGTGCCCCACAACATTTTTTTCCACATATTTGGCCCCAGCGACCCTAACCCAAACCCTAACCCTAACCCTAACCCTAACCCTAACCCTAACCCCAACCCTAACCCTAACAAAGTTGTCTGTTGTCGATCAGGACGTCACTGGGGCTAAATTACTGGGTTAAAGTGCTCTGGGGCACGATGTTCTGGGGCAGGAGGTCGGACACCGTTACGCTCAGTACGCTGGCCAGGGAAGATTGCTTTCCATTTATGAGGACAGTTTGAAACCAATTTACTGCGAGGAAGTTTTTGATCCATGCAAGTAGTCTGCCCCTCACGCCTAGTCTTCTAAGTTTGGCAAGTAGGATGTCATGATCTACTTTATCAAATGCCTTGGCATAGTCAAGCTAGATAACATCATGATCAACTTCATTGTTCTCTTGGAGATTTTTAAGAATGCTCTCCATGTGGTCAAGAAGTTGTGTGAAGAAGCTCCTACCAAACCTGAAAGTGAAACCATGCTGTGCATCGGTAATAATGTTGTTGCACTCCAGGTAGTTGATGAGGTGTGATACACTGCAGCTTTAGTTGGTCACGTTTCAACCCAGTATCAAACGACTGTCTCCATAGGGTAAGCAATTTGATCACAGCACTTGTGAAGGATCTTGGCAGGGATGTCGTTTGGGCTGGATGAGGCATTGGGATCAATTTTCTTGATAGCGCTGATGATGCCTTCGCAGGGGAAATCTATCTCCTCAAGTTCAAAGTCACGACCAGTTTTAAGTTTTCCAAACAGAAAGCCATGCACCAGTATTTTAGTTAATTATAAATATCTACGACTACAGCCACCGGTATCGTCACACAAGTCACAATGAAATTTTTCTAGTTTAACGACCAATAATTGTATCGTAAGATAGTACTTTGTATAGCTGCCGTGGAATCACATTAGCGGTCCTTGCGGAAGAGTTAATGTTAACAGTATATCTGCTGCTCAAGTGCTTCTAGCGCTAGCTGGAGAGGGCTTATCGCAGAAGCTTGTTTAAAATTGGAGTCATGGAAATCTAGCGTCTGCCTGTCGCCTGAGATCGAACTAAGCGGTCGCAATTCTTGTTAATTTTGTAATCATGTAAAATATGTTCCAATATACAGAAAAATGATCACCGATGTTGTTAAAATACTATCCAGTTGGGTAACTGTATCAGTTCAGTAAGGTCGAGAAGTTGCACTTTGTCTTTATTCAATGTTACACTGTCGCTCATACATTGATTTTGCTGACTACATCCAGTCATCTACACAGCTTCTTTATTTACTCGGTGTGCCTAGCAGCAACTTAACGTGCTTAGCAGCAACTTAACGTTGCCTAGCAGCAACTTAACGTTGCCTTGCAGCAACTTAACGTTGCCTTGCAGCAACTTAACGTTGCCTAGCAGCAACCTAACGTTGCCTAGCAGCAACTTCACGTTGCCTAGCAGCAAACTTAACGTTGCAAAGTCTTAGCCCGACAACGTCGGTCGTCGAGCAAGAAGTGCCTGGATCTTTCCCGAATCAACTGATCTGTAGACTGTAAAGCAAAATAGCCATGGATTCCCAGGCAACTAATTCATGCGTTGCAACGATTAAAAATCGTCCTTCTTTCTCTGTAAAGATCTTTCAAGTAAGACAACTGGATTCACTATTCGTCTGGGTAGTGTGTCTATGTCTATAATCCGAATAAGCTCCAGCTTTTTTGCGTTCTTTTTAAGACCTACACACCTTGGCACTAATCTTACGTTCCTGCTCCTATTCCTTCTCCTGCTTCTACTCCTTCTCCTAGTCCTGCTCCTGTTCCTGCTGTTCCTTCTGCTCTTGCTGCTGCTCTTGCTTGTTCTTATAGTTATATTGGATCCCTGACTCTGCTGTTATTGCCTCAGTTTGAGCGTGATTGCTAACGTTGAACGAATGCAACTGTCTCAAAATCACGTCAAATGCAGAGTCAACTGCAAGCTGATCCCAGATGTCCTTCAGCCTTTCCCTCTGAACACCGAAAGATTTCATAAGCTTCTTGTAGAGTTCACTGTAAAAAACAGGATTAAGGAAACTGTTGATTGGTATCACAACCAGAGCAAACACCTCGAATATAACAAGAGGAGCTGGTTTCGTGGTCATGTATTGAAAATACAATACCGTTATAACGAATGAGATCCAACAAATAAGTTGTGATCCTATCATTAGTGCGACCTTCAGGGTGAGTGCAGAGTTGTTGGAACCAGTGGCGTTAGAACCTGCTACTGCTTTGTTGGACTTTCTCTGCTTCAAGACGATCTTTATGTAAGCGAAGCTAACAACGCTAAGTAGAATAAGAAGGACTGTGCAGTAGGTTATCTTATAGACACGGTACAAAAACTGGCCTTCATCGTCTTTAAAGATGTTGTGGACACAGAGGCCTGTGTTGCCATAGTAACCAATCTCGAAGAAATCAAATATGTTACCTCTTGACGTGATATTGTTGAGGTCCTTGCTCATTTTGCTTATGTCATGTTCGCCTTCCTCGTGGAGGATTCGGTTGTAAAATTCAGTCAAACGGGACAAATTAACCGGGTTGGAGCTGAAGAAGGGGTTCTTGTTAATGTTCTCCAAGAAAATAGCCGTTCTAAACGAGTCCTGGATAGCATGAATTGGTAATAAAGGAAGGATAGAGTGGAACACGTTAAGGCAGGCACCAAAGATAGAAACAACTTTTACTGTCCTCTCTCTGCATTCAGACACAAAGCTGTGACAAGTGAGGAACCTAGTGATGCTGACTAAAGTTATTACAGATAGTGAACCATGCGAGGACATTGAGAAAATGACCCCGAGGACTGGACAAAATAAACTTGCCCGCCAATCTTGCTCAATTATACAGTAGTCACCTTTAAACTTAAGGATGATCGCGGCAAGAACTATGAGACACAAATACAGTCCCATCATCCCATCGTACAGGAATATTTGCAGCAAGAAGATCCTGTCTACAGCTTTGTTTTTAGAGCTGCAGTCCATTTTCCAGCATTTGTAACCTTCTTTTGCGTTAAGTGAGATGATCACAGCACCCATCATGCAGGTCAAAGCTACAATTATCTTGGATTGTATGAGAAACTCGGAGGTGGAAAGGGCTTCAAACTGGCACGTGCCACACTCGTCAGCTCCGTTGGGACAATCTTTAACACTGTCACACACCTTGTCAGTGTTGACCCATTCGGCGGTGACGTCGGGGTCGCAATAAAACCTGTCGGGAAGCGGACAACCCAACTCGTCTTCCTCATTACTGCAGTCTGTCTTTCCGTCACACACCGCCTGTATCGGCAAACCCTCCCAGACGTCCGTACCATTGCAGAAAAAGTTGTTGGGATAAAAGCTGATTCCTAGCACAATATGTTTGCAGAACCTACCCCAGCCTTCGTCAAATTTGTCAATCCCACTGCAGTTGACACGACAGAAATCGACTACAATCTCCTGCGGAGCCCATGTGAGGTAATTAGTTTTATCTATTAAGTCTAAACATGATTTAATGGGACTCATGCCGGCATATTTCTCCTCTCCTTCTATTTTGTCGCTACAGTCAATTTTCTTTAGAATATCAGGAGTAGTTTCAAATAAAGATGGAATATCCTCATCTGGACTCAGCGGTGTAATAGTTTCACAATAATATTCTTCGGAGAAGCAGGCCCATTGACCGATCTCGGTCGAGAAAAACACGATATGATTTGGACAGAAACACTCGTCGGAACCGTCCCTACACTGCTGGATGTTATCACAAAGATGGTCCCACGTGATGCAGCCGGAACCATCTGCACAGTAGAAGACATCAACAGTGGAATTTTTACAGCCGCACTCATCAGTTAGACACTCTGAGTATCCATTGCAGAGCTGAGAAGGATATGCTAGTTCACAAGACCAGGATATTTCTGAGGTGGTTACGTTAGGAGGGAGTGTGCCGGCTGGGAATTGGTCCTTTATGTGGTAGTGGTTCTCGTCCATGTTAAAAACACACGTCAGATTATCACGCTTTAATTTTAAACTCATTGAAGTGTGATTCACCGTGCTTTCCATGAAGCATTTATAATTTTTCTCGTAGAGTATTTGTGCAGTAAAATGTGAGCAGGCAAATTCTCGAACAGCGACAAGAGGCATATGTTCTTCAAGATAACATTCCAAATCTGTTCGAAAATTTAATTCAGTATGAATTGTGACATTAATCAGGGCTATGAGTATGACGGTTACGGATAGCATGCCCAGGCTTGTAGCTGTTGTAGTTGTTTCAGCTGGTACTGGTTTAGTGCAACCTGTATGCGTGAAGTTGCTGCTAGTGCTTGATGAAATAGCCGCTTGAAAATGTTTGTAACTGCTTTTGAATACTTGTAGCTGCTTGTAAATGCCTGTACTAGCTGCCTGTACTAGCTGCTTGTAAATGCGTGCAGTAAGGTTGCTACACCACTAAAGTTGAGGTGTACAATCGGATCAGGGACACAATAAGCCACAAATTTTAGAAAAAACCACCTTGCGTTAAAGTGCGTTGCTTATATTTCATTCTCTTAAAATCAGAAAGAATTGAAAAATCAGCGCACAATGCTATCGCATGATCTTCTAGTTCTTTTGTTGAACATTATTGTCTTTTGAATAAGCGTGACTTACTGACGTCGCCCAATCAAATTTCTCCAGTCCCAGCACAGAATTTTGAGTTAAATCTGGATGTAAAGAGTTGAATACTTTATCGGTGATACTGATACTGATATGTTTTTTGACAAAAATTGTGTCTTGGAGTTTGGGGCTTCTTTGGCAATACTAATAGAGTAACACTAACAGCTAAATTTAGACCAGCGAAGCTTTAAGTTTAACTGCAATATTGGTGAACCTCCCAAATATCCATACTGATACAATATTTGTGTATCACTACCAGGCACAGTTTCTGATAAAATCTAAAACTCTGGTTACTTCGAATATAATCTTAACAGAATTTGACGTATAATGTTGAAAAGAATTTTGAAAAGGATTCAAAAATTTTTCGTATCATCATCATGTGACAGCGACTGACCGATGAGATGTGACACTTAAAGTTTGTCTGACTTTGTCCGACCCTCATTCGAACATCGAAGCGTATAAAAATAAAATATGCGGGAAAAATGCCCGAATAAAATGTGTGGGAAGATGCGCGATGTACAACTTAAACTGAGTTAAAGTTTGAGGTCAATTGTTATCGAGCAGCACATTCTATTTCTATGGTATGAACAAATTGTGACCTACTGACCCGTCCTCAAATTCAAAAATACGTGTTTCTATTTAAAAATGATAATTCTCTACACTACGGCTAAGGCCGATCCTACATGGAAGTAATACTAATATCTGAAAAATTCAATGTATATAAATATTTAAGAAAATTATATATTACCATGAATCAACAAAACGATCGACAAGAACAGAAAACACAAGTGCAATGGGACCTCTATGATCTTCCTATATTCTTGCGAAAAGAAACGTATGAAGCTATAATAGCTAAGCAAAACAAATCGAATACGATAAAGAAATGGATGAAACACTGCAAAATCAAATCCCTAAACAATAATGTTAAGAACAAAGAGGCCCTCCAAAATCACCTTCTTACGTATGAAACTGGTTGCAGTCGTGCTCCTTCTTCTATAATATCCGGCCTAATCGAAAAACTCATAGGACCTGGTGTTGAAGAAGAGCTAAAACATTGTAATGTAAACTATGACCCAAGTAAGCACATTTCTGTAGCCTCTAAGAAACTCCTTCTTCGTACCACTCTAATTGAGAGACAAGAAGGATTCCATTCTAGACCTAAGGGTTGCCCTAACAACAAGAAATATGCTGACCCGCAGGCTGAAGTAGAAGCACAACCCCCTACTCTTCTAAACGACTCCAGTGACAGTAGCTCTGAAGTAGAGGACGAGGACACCTGGGATGATAGCAATTCCAATACGGAGAAAATCCTACAATTCCTCAAGAAAAACTCTTCAAAGACGGGCAGTAAATCGAAAAATGAGATCAAAATCAAATCTAACAGCGAAACTACCAAACAGAAAACATCTGACCCAAGATCGAAACATGATAAAGAGCCCTTGTGTTCCCAAAATCATGTAAACATGGAAAACTCCGTTAAAGTGCTTGAAAAAGGTCTTATCAAGTTGCAAAGTGAAATGAAAACGCAACAAACAAACATAGACTTTCTTGCAAAAGAACTAATGGACGTCAAGAAATACAGAAGTAACGAGGAAGCCAACGCTCTAAAGAAACTTATCGATAGTAAAAACAAGATCCTTCTCGAAACCTTGAACATTCAACAAACAAACCTCGATAACATCACAGATTCTCTCTCGAAGAATGATAAAGCAGTGTCAAAGCTAAGAAATAGAGTAGAATCGACCATGAGCTCCTACCAGAGGACATACGAGGAGCACAAAAATAACCTATCCGAGCTCAGAAACTCGTTAAGTGCAGACTCAGACGAAGTGAATGAACTAAGGAAAAGAGTGGATGCCACAGAGAGCAAACTGAGTTTCCTGCTCTCCAAATGTGAGACAGCTGATCCAAAGCACGAACTCGAAAGCCTATCATGCCAAATTGAACAACTTAACACCAAACTTGATATGGTTACTACGAAACTGTTACAAACGAGTTCAGTCCAGTCACCCCAAATACAAACACAGATACCAATGCTGTTAGCTATGATATTTGCCTTGTGGAAAGAAAATCAAGAACTAAAAGGCAAGGTGGGAAACGACCCTTCGAGGATGACGTCCAATGAGGGAACACCTATTCATATTGTAAACAAAATCCATGAAGCTGTCGAACCTGTCGAATTTCTCATCCTGGACGACGAAATCGAGACAAAGAGGAAGGTGGAGACAAAAACTAAGAGGAACGAGAAACTTTCCGGGCAGCCTCACATTAAACAAACAGCTCCAAAACAAAAGACCTTGCCCCCTTGGACTAACGAAGAAACTTACGGGAAGCAAGCAGCAACAAACCAAGAGACCGTACCAAAGAAAAAATTAGCCTCATCTGAGGCGTCTAATGAAAACCCTTCGTCTGGAGTTAGGAAAGTCCTTCTTCAAACCCCGGTCGAGCACCAACTACACTTTTTTCAAGAGAGCGTTATTGAGGAGAAGACAAACTCTGACCAAGCTAGAGACACGGTAGAAGCGTCCAAACCGGAGCACATTAAAATCAACCCGCAAGCACCTGACAAACCTACTGGCAGTAACGCTCTACCAAAAAGAAGATAACCAAAATCATCAAGTCAAAAACGATGTGAAATACACTATGACACAGGGAATGAAATCACGTGTTACTGAGAACAACACAC
>JH152675.1:537622-554652 GCA_000226015.1 Mnemiopsis leidyi | reverse complement strand
GATAGTGTTCAAACTTTGCGCGTGCAGAGTGAAATTTTAAAATAATACATTGAACGGCTGTATTAATTCGCGCGTCTGTATTTACACGTGCAGAGCCAGAACTATGAAAATTAACCGAAATTACGTGTGGTTAGTGGTTGCGTATTATGATTCCTTATTTCGCGAATTTTAATTACAAAAAAGCGACGGCATGATAATTGATACGGGAAATTCAGCGGTCGCCTGACACAGTGAAAGCGGCCGCAATTCTTGTTGGTCTTTTAACTTGCAGTCATTTTTGAAATTTTTTATACTAAGTCGGTGAAGCTTTTACCAGATTTCTGAATCAGAATTTTGACTTGAAAATTTTCCTATGATTTTGTAAAATTCTTATGAAAATTTTCTAAAGAAATCAAAAATTTTCAAAAAAATCCTATAAATCCTAAAATTGTTTAATGACATCATCATTGGCCAAACCCCCCTCGTCATCAATCGTCATCATTTGGATTTTGGAAACCCCCCTCCCCCCTCTTGGTGATGACCTCATATGTGAACGATCCCATACCACAGCAGCACAAATATTTTTGTATCTCTTGTTGATATTAGGCTGCTCATGTTCAAAAGCAAGACAAGTAAAGGATTAGTCTTGCATCTGTCATGTATCTTTGAGAACTTCTATAGCTCCATCGTAAATATAACTGTAAAAGCCTGGGTACAGGTGTAACAAAATACAAAAAATCCTCGTTTCTCTGAATTAAATTACTACATTTAACCTAATTTGGTCTCTGCACCTGACTGTGTCAGGGAAGCAATTATTGATCTATATTTGATAAATTTCCACCTCTGTTTTCTAAATTAATGACCTTATCAGTTATGGCATCAGTGGTACAACCAGAGTATGAAGAATCAGATTCTCCCACTCAGGTAAATTGATTGATCTTAACAACTTGTTGTTTTCCTCTTTTTTTTATATATCTGGGGCTTGGTGTCTCAACTGTTTTGTTGCAAAAGTTATAGGATTATAGTCTACGAACCAGGGTAATATTATGATAGTATTAGACATAAACTAGAAGAAATTGTTTATTTCAAAGCAGGTCCTGCACTGTAGCTGTGCTTTGCTTTTTTGCCAATGAGCAGTTATTTTCTGAAAACTTTTTGCACCCTTTTCTTTTGCTGTTTTCCACAAAAAGAGTAAAAGTCTGCACCATCTTACAGCATCAAGTAGGCTCTCTTAATCTCTAGTCTCTATTTTCTAAAGACTAAATTCGGATACACAATTAATGACATAATAAAACAATAAATACCCTCACCACTGCAAAAAAATTGTATGGCGCTAGGATTCTTACTTTAATTAAAAATTGCTCTAACCAAAATTTTCTGACAAACAAAATTCAAATATAATATCTTTGGGATATTGAGCTTTTTTCCGCTGAAACTATGGCTTTCTTCTAGAATTAGATGTTATTTGCGGTCTAGACAAGTAATAACTGATGCGATTTTTCTGTTAGAAACTGACTTTCCGGTCAAAAAATGATGTTTGGGTTAAAAACCGATGTTTCAGATGTAATTATTTGGCTAGAAACTAATTTTTCGGTTAGAAATTAACGTTTCGGTCAAAAAATAGAAGGCCACAAAAAATCGATTCCAACCGAAAAATACTTCTGGCCGAAATTTTTGAAATAGTCCTACCAGTAAAAAAAGCTTTTTTGCACCTATGTATACCCTATTGCCTGGGTAAAAATATCCAACCAATTGTGTTGATGTTATAAAAATTGGAATCATACCGAGATAATACCACAACAGTCAGATGAAGACTTTATTGCCAAAGCCAAAGGATTTTCCTATGACACAAGTGCAGCTGATTTAGCCCAGTTCTTTGCTGGGTGTGACATAAAAGGTGGAAAACATAAAGGAATCCATTTTATCTTCAGCAGAGCAGGTTAGTTTACAAGCCTAATTGTTAATTTATTCATTTATCGTGTAGCATATACCTATTGTTTTTTAACCTTAGTCCTAAAAGGTGCATAATTGCCTAAAAATGTGGGAAGTTTTAGGGAAATTTGAAATTTTGGCAGTAGATTTAAAATTTTGGCAGTAAAGATATAATTGAATCTGGATATTAAAAAAGGAAGTAAGACAGCAATCTAAATATGTCATTCTTGGGCAAAAAGCATACCAGCAGAAGTGGTTAAGATTAAAACCGAATGATGTTATGCCACTGATATACCAAAATACAAAGTGTCTTTGTTTTGATACGATGTAAACTGTAAAGTTGGGTGCTGATTTCTTAGTGCATTCAATTTGAATCTCCAAATAATTTTTATCATGCAGGTAAATCGAGTGAAGCTTACATCGAATTTCTGGAGAATGATGATTTGAAACGAGCCCTGGATTTCAACAAAAAGTATTTAGGAGACAGATATGTTGATGTAAGTAGAACCTTCTAATAGAGTACATATAATTTGCATATATTACCACAATGTAAATGATCAAAAAGCATATATGAAAAGTGTATTAAATATAATACACTGGGTGCATCCTTTTTTCTGTAAATCTGGAAACTGAGGACTTGCAAAGTATTTGTCCTAGGCAGTTTTTGGTTTGAAAGGTCAAACATTTTATTAATGGGCTGTTTGGCTCAATTTTCATCCTTATTAATCAGTTAAATTTTGTCTACCATCAAAATCCTTAATCCTGCTTAATCATAATAGCATCAGCAGCAATTCCGAGCTGATCATTATCATGATTGAAGTTAAAAGTTTAGTTAATAATTGGTGTTAAGGGTACATGATCATCATGTAGCTATCAAAGTTCATTGAGTCATTTCGATTGCAGGTTTCGAGTGTGACCAGAGATGCGATGGAAGCTGCCCTGGCAGAGAATGATAGCGGTGCAGGTCTGTTGTCATACACTGTAAATATTTCTAATATATCATTTAACATTGTTCTCCGTCGTAATACTAAAATAATGATACACCTTTTGTGTTCGTAAAATAGTGTAAAATGTATTCTGTTAAAGTGGAGGTAGTTGCCATCTGTTGCTGACTATGTGTGGGCATGGGGGTGGGGTCGGCTCTGACAAAATTTTGACCATTTGACCACCGTTATTGTAAAATTTTGACCGTTTGCATTTAACCGTAAAAGCTTAGAATTTTGTTAAAAATCTGTTCAAAATTTCGGCTTGTCGGTCAAGTAATTGTGGTCGCCTTACTTAACTTGCATATTTTCTGAATATTAATAGGCTATAGTTTTTTAATTCACATTTTATCTACGTAAATGAGAAAACAAATATGGTTTTGTTATTTCTGCCGAACATTTCACAACTCTAAATTTCAGATCCTGAATATTCACATTACATAATCAAGTTGAAATTTAAGATCCTGAAGATTCACATTACATAAATGGAATTTTGGCTCTTGAAAACCTATACACGTATCATACCTTCATGGAAACATTCAAAATACTCAAACTTCACACCCCCATATCACTGTATAACCTATACCACAGATCACTCCGGAAGGAATTGATACTTATTGTGTCTTCTAGCCCAACTAAAGACTTCATCACAAGATCCACGACCCTTTGGAATTCAATTGCTCCTAAATTTAAGTTTCATGATTTCTCATATAAAATTAGCCAGGCCAAATGTAATATCAAAAATGCGCTTCTCTTACTTCAGAATTCAGGAGAAACACACTCCTGGTCTGAAAACAATTTCAATGCCCAGAAAATCCAGTACCGTCCAAGGGAGAAATGATGCAAGGCAGGATTTCAAACCTCAGTATCATATCATAGGTAGGCAGGTTAACAGGTGTTGACTCCTTAAGTGTTTAAAGTAACCTAAGATAGAATTCAGTTTATGAATTTGGTAATTATGTGAATGTAAGTTCTTAGATTAAAATTGAAATTAATGTGTAATTTAATTATTTAATTGGGTAATTTATTAACTAAACTGGGTTATTGTTATTCTAGGAACTTGAAGTTTAAATATCTTTTACCAATAAAGTCTAATGAATTTAATTTTAATTTGTATATCAATTTAATGTCTACTTTGTCATTCTGTCCAGGAGGCTAAAATAATCTTAGGTCAAATTTAAACTAGCACTTTGCACCTTCATCCTGTTTATTACTTAATAAATTGTTACTTGCAGGTTCTTACTCTATAGATTTTAACCCCACCCCAAGACTCCCCGCCATACATTAGATAATAATTGCCCCATATAAATGCTTGAGATAGTCTTGAAATTTTTACTAGATTGACGTTGTGGTATGGGCAAAAGCGAACAGCACGCCCATCCCGTTGCCCCGTCAGCCTATATCGACCCTAATCTAAGAGTATTAACCATGCAAATAGATAAATTGGAATCTTGTTTTTATGAAATATTTCATTTGAATGTATAAATTGGCATAAAATTGAATAATTTGTTTAATTGAATAATTTGTTTAATTGAATAAAGTTGAAATTTCAGATCCTGAATATTCACATTACATAATAAAGTTGAAATTTCAGATCCTGAATATTCACATTACATAATCAAGTTGACAGGGATGCCTTTTTCTGCACTTCACGAGGAGGTGGCAGCCTTCTTTGCTGGTTGTGACATAAAAGGAGGCAAGAAGAAGTAAGGACTTGTTAATAGTGATGTTCATTTGTTGTAACTTAGAAATAAGGAGGTTCATACTTTTCGCGGAGCGATTGTGAGGCCGCCCAACTAACATTATTTAAGTTAGATCTGCAGTTTTTATATTAAGCGTTTTGTCTTGGACATGTGTATCCACCAATCACCACTTTGTTACGAAATCTCAGTAGATCATTTGGATTATTAATTGATTTGATTTCCTACAATCTATTGAATCTTCAGAGGGGTGAACTTCCTGAGAAACCAAGATGGCTCTGCATCTGGTGCGTGTTACGTGGAGTTCATGGAAGCCGACGACCTAAAGAGAGCCCTGACCAAGGACAAGGAGTACATGGGAAGCAGGTTTTGTCACGTGACTAAAAGTACTGCTGAAGATAGAGATTACGCTCTGGCTAAACAGAACGAAGGTTTTAGATTCTGGAAATTTTTGTGCCCGACGACAGTGAACTTTGAGATCCAATCATTAAAATTATAACGTTGAAATTTGTTGGCTGAGCTGATATCTCAAATTTACAAATATTTAATCCCTGCGAACTGCAAGTTTAAATTTTTTGATTTACTGTTCCCAGCTCTACAGAACATTAAAGAACCTATTATCAAGTTAAAAGGGCTACCTTTCAAAACAACTGACAGTGACATCAAGAACTTTTTCCCGGATCTCGAAATCGTATCTCTTGAGGTATGTAGCAATTAAAGTGGTAGTTACCCGTACATAGCTAATATCATTTAGATGTTCTATGTAGTATGTATATGCCCCCGGCCCCTGTCTCATATGTTTATTGTATTATGCCAGAAGTGTAGCTATGAATTATTTCAAACTTAATAAAAAATAGTAATTAAGTCTTTAACCTGGTAATGTGCACTATCTTTATCCACAGATGGTGCTGAACGAACAAGGAAACTGTAGAGGAGAAGCGTTTCTTGATTTCGCAACTATAGACGAGGCAAAGGAGGCGATCAAGGCGTACAAACTCAAATTGTTACACAGGTGATTAGAACTAACAAATTAGGAAGTTAAGTAAATTTGATCTCTAACTTGAAAGAAATTTTTAAAGCTTTGCGATTTTCTTGAATAGCAAATTGGTTTGAATTAAAGGTCCACTATAGTCGCCATGTTTAGTTATACATTTTTCGATTTTCAAATACATATTTTCTAGCCAATGAATATTTATAAACGTTTACGATTTACTTTGTGTTCGTTAGGTTTGTTGATGTAACGAAATCGAGTCGCGCGGAATGGATGCAGACAATTCCCACCTCAGAGAAAATAAAGAAAACAGCAGAAGATCTAGAGGAACCCATCCTCAAGTGAGACATTTTTTAGATAAATCAATTGTCTTTACCTCTTTGCATTTTATAAAATCGCTCAGTTGATTCATGTATTATTTAAAATAATATCATCACAAAACCAAATTACACCCAGATTAAACAACCTGCCACTGAAAGTAACGAAAGGAGAGATAGAAGACTTCATGTTTGGGATTGAGTGTCGTGCAGTGCAGATCGTACGGCTGCCGCGTGGTGATTGCAATGGGGAGGCTTTTGTTGAGTTTACCAGCGTGGAAGACGCAGCTAAGGCTCTTAAGAAGCACAAGCAGCCCCTAAACGGAGAATCCGGGTTAGAATAAGTCCCTTGAGTTACTTTTACAAGTTAGAGGAGGGGGTAAGGTACTGATAACCAGGAATTTTCCTATGGCAGTGGTCAAAATAAACATTTTATGGTCAAGTTTCGTAGTCTTAATTTGACCACAATTTTAACCATGAAAATTTAGATTTTTGCCACGGTCATGGTCAAAATTCTGACCACGGTAATACTAAGAATTTGACCATGATCATGCTCAACATTTTTTAAATATTTGACCGTGACATCCGGACGTAGGCCAAATAATCAAAAAAATCTATATCGAGCAACGTAACTCCTTTGCTCGATGCAAAATATTTGGAAAATCTATGACCAATTTTTATTGTTATTTTGCAGTTATTTAAGCACATCGTTGTTATTTTATAATCATCCAGGCGGGATAGCCAAGTAGAAATAGTTCCGTCTAGTCGCTGTGACTGGAGGAAGGAACCTCTTCCCAAAACCTCCGCCCCGACCTCGAAACCAGGTTCCGCACGCTCGCGCAGTCCTGTAACCATCATCAGAAAGCGGCCCCTCAGTCTGGACCATTCTGCTAGTGGAGAGAGGGACAGACACAGTCCTCATCCCAGAATCAGTGGTCCCGTAGGATATCCGTCTTATGGATCTCACAGCAATACTTCGTAAGTTGTTCTTCGTTACTCATGTTTGTAACAAAATGGAGGCGTTTTATCATGAATTATATTATTCGAGGGAGATTTTGATGAAAACTTTAACAATGGACTTTTGATACCTTCGATATTTTGATATACTATGAATCAGTTATCAGAGGTACATCGCTATCCACGTAAAATGATCAGATCATGAAAATTTTTGATCTTTGGCCAATGCTCTTTGGATATTGATATGGAATGAATTGTGCGATCAAATTTGCTCTGGTTTAGTTTTTTTGAATTACTAATCCTTTGATGCTTTTCAGATTATCTATCGTATCATGGTTTGAACAATATCAATGATGATGAGACTTTAATTTGAATTAAAAGTTGATACATTGGGAGAAAAAGTTGATTTGTGTCGCGTGGTGTCGCGCGCAGTCAACTTGCCGCTACTTGATTGTAGACTGATTTGTTCTAACCCTCTGCAGTGCGTACGGTAATAGATCGGTTCGGGAGTATCTTGTTAATATGGTTGGACTGCCCTTCTCTGCCACTGAAGAAGATGTCAAGCAGTTCTTCAACCCTATTAGAATGTCCCAAATAGAGTTTTTGAAGAATAATCGGGGGTTGCCTCGGGGTATTGCTGTTGTTGGGTTTTATTCGGAGGAAGATCGAAGCAATGCGATGCTGAGGGATAAGAATACAATCGGTTAGAGCCGGTTTGATATGATATATACATTAATTGATACTTGGTATTTGTGTTGCTTATTGTATCTATAACGTAGTATGCTTGATTAATGTTGCAATTGGAGTTGGTGAGTTATTAGTAGGCATAACTTTTTGTCTGAGGAAAATAACGCAAAAGTCACATCATGAAATAGTTGTGATCCTTGAAAATAAAAAGGATTCGTTGGTTTGAGTGACATCTCTGACCCTTAAATGATAACGGAAATTCATGAATTGGTAGTTATAGTATGTCGATGATGAAGCAATTATACCTGAGTTATAATACTTTATCGTTACCTGTTAAGTGTGGTCGTATCGCATTTTAATCTAATTATTGAAAACGCTGTTCCGTGAAAGCTTGTTATAGATATTTATGATCAAATTGCAATTTCATTTCGGTCACTATGAAACTCAAGTTTTGGTCGTTGTTTATGATGCCATGGACTATTTAATCGGATTTCGGACATAGGCTATTCCTAAATTGTCTTCAAGAACGTCAAATACTAGTTTTTGAGATTTTGGTTTCGGCATAGGAATAAGCTATTTGATTCCAGATTGTAAGATAACCAGTACTAGAACTGACGAACATGTTAGCGTGTAAATATGAAATTATTTTGTAGACTGCAGTTCTTGCAATTGGCTGGATTTTATCAAACTGTCGCTCGTGATTGGTCCGTGATGCAAATACTGTACGCTGATTGGTTACTCTTTCAGGGACCCGATATGTTAACCTCCACGTCAGAAACGAACCTCGTGACTATGACTTTGACTTCGCTAAAGGAAGTAAGTAAAAGTAAAGGAAGTAAGTAAAGTAAGTAAAAGTATGTTACACCAATAGGGCAGTTTTTTTCTTTTTCCATCTCAATGGTTCTAGCCTCGATCTTAGTAAGTTTATCTGTTTACAACATGTTGCACATGTACCCAAAACTTAAGCAGGTGGAAGGAGCTCACATGGGGAGAAGCGTGAGAGTTTCGGGAGGTCGCGTGATGTGACCTACAGGGACGCGCGCAGCAGATACTGAGAGGTAGGTCTTGGTAATTTCTTGTGAGTAATTTTTGGAAGCAGTGATAGACGTCGGAATTTTTGGGGTGAAGGAAACTTATTTCATGAAGTGGTATCAATTTTCAAAAGTTAATGGACGGATCTGGGTTATCATTTGCATTGGTTAATCGATGTAAGAAGATGGAAATCTTTCCGACTCCACCTCGAGAATTCTGACGTCGATTAAAGTCGTTAAATACATCTTTAAGCCTTAACAAACAAGCATCTCATATTTTGTTATATCTCAAAGATAGATGTATGCTATCCATTTGAAATCGTACTGCCCCTACCTGTGGAAGTTTTTTCTATATTTAAAAAGGTTTTAATTGTTTATAATCACGATATTGCAAGGTGTTTCTCAAGGCGCCGTATTCGGAGTACGGTGACCTTTCAGCATTGCTATTTCTGGTGTCTCAATGAAAGTTGTTTCTATTTTAATGAAGCTTTTACTGTTCTCTGGAACACATTGAGTGACCTACAAAAGTTGAATAAATCCAACTTTATCATGACATCATCTGCAAATTTCTGTTTCCACCTGAGACCTAACTAAGCGGCACTGCAATCTTTTTTTAATCGGCTTTAGGATAAGAAATAAAAACAAAATATGGGTGAGAGCTGTCGTCATTATTATAGCATTGAATGATCTGTACCTACAAATTTACAATGAATATTCAGGTTAAAAACTTAAGAACATAAAATTTCAGAGTTTGAAGCAGCACATCAGACGAAAACGTGTAAAACTTGTTAACTTAATGTGAAAGCTGACTTGATCTGCGGAGTGTTGTTTTGCTTAAACAACTCAATTTGCCATATCCACACTATATTTTATTTAAGTCTAGATCCAACACTGTGATGACTATTTACTATTTATATCTCACAACTCAATTTATTTGTTTTAATTATGAGTGTTGACCATTTATTTAATACTCTTTTCAGCTAAGTTTCATCTTGACTGTTTTGTTTTAGTAATAAATTTGCCGATTTGAAATTGCATTATACAAGCATTAAGTTCTAAATTTTAAGTACAGTAGTTCTGACTCAACGTAAAAGAGCAAAAATGCTCTTAAAAAGTTTGACATCCAGTTTTCACCAACAAGTGTGTTAAATTCAAGCTTCCCATAAACTGCGTATAATAGCCATGTAAATTTTATTTTCACCTCAAAGCATGGACAACAGTAACATATGCTCGGTCGAGAAGCTGACCGAGACGATCAAACTGGTGGAGAACCTGCGAGCTACAGTTTACGTTGTGTTCGACGAGCTGGTTGGGGGTAAGACCATCAACGACGGAATTAAAGATCACCGGACCATCAACGACAAGGAAAAAGGTAGACTTTCCTTCATACAAGGAACGGTTGTTTACGAATAGTTAAGAGAAACAAGATTGTTTACATTGTTCTGTAGTCGAACAAAAGCAATGCGACCGTGCAATCACTGCTTACTATGTAGACTGAAGGTGCTAAGGATTTATTTATCTCAATTCTATTCAATGATTAATACAACTAGTAGTAAGTACAGTAAAGATTAAAAAATTAACCGAGATCTAACAACAAACTTATTATCACGCAGGTAAGAAGATGGTAGCCAACCTGCACCTAAACCTACAAAACGGGGTGAACAAAGCCCTGAACATGCTGGAAAGCAGCATGTCCAGCCTAGGAAGGTACCCGTTGAGTGCCCTGCCCCACAACCCCGGCTTTCACTTGTTGTCCCTGGAGACTACCGACAGTGCTGGACAGGAGGTAAGTTGGTGAGGGAGTAATGGAGTGTGTTTGTGTGTAAGAGGTCATATTTGTTGCAAAGTGAAATTGTAGCAAAACTCTTCTTAATCAATCAATCAACATCATTATGTGCTTGTACTTGCGGGAACCGGCCACTTTTCATTTTGCAACTTTTTTGTTAGTTTACTCTCAACTTATGAAGTTTATCCTACTATTCCACTACCCTCCGTCCTCTCTTTATCATCCCACCCTCGCTCCTCTTTCCTGTCTCTTCTCTTTCCTTCCCTTAACTGTTCTCTCTTCCCCAACTCTCAGTTATCTTCCCTTTTCTCTCTACAAATACACAGTACACTGTACATTGTAACAGTACACACTGTACATTATACACTGTACAAACTACATCGTTATCCTCCAGCTGTACGAAACACTTCACAACGACTACATGCACGTGTACAAGATCTGCGACAACAGCGGCCTCATGTTCAAGTCTCTAACGAGGAACATGAAGATACCTAACACACAGGATATTGAGCCTATCTCACAAACCAACATATACCACACCATTAAGGCTCCAAGGTTTGTTACTTTGTTAATCTAGGCTACAGCTTTGAAATGTTAGAATAACAAAAAGAGGTTACTCAAGCTTTGAGTTAGGTACAGGAAAATAGGCCGGACAAGCATAAAGGACAGCAAATAAGTACAAAAACAGATCGTTATTCAAGTTAATTTTTATTTTAGGGTAGATTGAATGATACTATCAATTACAAATTGTGAATTTATTTCTATATTCTAGAATACACAACCTTAGTTTTATGTTTTTTATGTGTTTTCCCTTCCCTCTACTTTATCGATGGCTAAAAGTGAACTAATAGCTAAGAGTGAATTAATGGCTAAGACCCACCTAATGGCTTAAATTAAATAAATGGCCGAAAGTGAACTAATGGCTCAAAGTGAACTAATGGTTAAAATTAAATAATGGCTAAAAGTGAACTAATGGCTAAAATTGAACTAATCGCTACTCCCCTTAGATCTCACCTTGAAAGTTTCGTAGCGAACATGAACCAGAGGTTCGGTAGTTCCGGTGGAAGTCAAGTCCTCAAACTGAACCTTATGAAGACGAGCAGTGGAAACATGCTGAAAGCAATAGTCGGTACAGTCCTCAAAGCGAACATCATGATGCAGGGCTTACTAGTGGACAGAGTTGTAGTTCATTCCTTTAACGAGGAGACCACTAACGAGAACATTTGGCCGCCCTCCAAGTTTATCGTCTTCAACAGACTCACCGAGATCGCTAACTCTGCTGCGTTGTACTACGGGAGTAGTTCCAAGTTTTTCTTCTGGTTGAGCTATTACCAGAACTTGTACTCTCAGCCGTGCAAGAGCTGCGGGAAGATTCTGATGGACGAAAACAACAGAGACAGATATTTACCTCCGGTACGGAGGGACTTTGTTCATCAGGACATGGTCTATCACTTGTCTTGTTATCAGAGTAATGATGAGCTGTGATGTTGTTTGTTCATCAGGACATGGTCTATCACTTGTCTTGTTATCAGAGTAATGATGAGCTGTGATGTTGTTTGTTCTGGGGTCAATACTCAATCCGTGTTGTTTAGCCTTAAAGCAGAGTGTCTGCCGGGCGGTGGGCCGTCAAGTTGCATTTCAGAAAGATTTGGTTTTATGATAAAGATAGAGATGCAATGGAGGATTATTTGCTGAAAAAGCTTAAAACTTGTGATGGTTTAAAAATTATCGTCTGCTAACAAAATTGTTATTGTATTGTGTTGAAGAGTGGACAATATATTTGAGTATGTGGGTAAATGACATCGCCTTGTGCTTCAGTATAAAGTTTTAACTTGATTTATTTATTTTGAATTTTTTAATTACTTTGTATATTTTATCATATAATTGACAGAAGTTTATTTCGTTCACAGTTTGTCTTCTACCTCGTGTTATGGCACTAAATTTTATCGTCAAAATCGAGTGATGGCCAGGCTGTTACTAACCGTGACATCAAATAATTTTAGAGTGTTTCCAGAAATTGATATCTGTAAATGTGATATTAATAAAGTGAAAATTAATATGATTCTTATGCCCCCGACCTCATCACATTTTCAATGTTACATGCTTAAATATACCTAGACCTTTGACACGTATTTTTCAATTTCCATGACTAAAACTCTTTTCATGGCATTAGATGAAACGAACTTCAACAGTAGCAGACTTGACGAATTCCACCGACGAAGCTCCCAAGAAGAAATCATTTCTGGAACAAGTATCAGAAAAACTTCCCCGCTTTAAGATTCCCAAAAAGACCAGCAAGAACTGTAGCAAAACAGCCGAGTCGACCAATTCCTTACCTAGCCTACCAGAAATAGAACCATCTGAACATCCGATCAATAATGATACTCCTTTAGAAAGTTCTCCGTGTGTCAGTGACACTTCACAATTACTGAGTTCAGATAACAATCAGACAATTCAACTCAGTGAAGTTAGGGAACAGCCGAGTCCTGATCTCAAAACTGCAGCGCAAACACCTCCTCCCCCAACAGATAACCAAGGTGATAACGCTGCGCTCGCGCGACAGCATTACAACGAGCTTAAAGAAGTTTCACTAGCTAAGCGACATGAAAGTAAGATATTCAACCTGCGAGGATTCAACAACTACGTTAAAAGTCTAACCATGAACGATTTCCTAGCACGGTTAGGTCCTCTAGGTAAGCGTGGAGCTACAATCCTGGATCTGGGGTGCGGTAAAGGGGGCGATCTCCGAAAGTGGGGACTGGCTAAACCTGCCCACGTGGTCTGTGTTGACATTGCTGACGTCAGCATAGAACAATGTCGGAACAGGTACCGGGAACGTCCCACGGAACTTACTTATAAAGCTAACTTCATTGTAGCCGATTGTACCCGTGTTGATTTAGATGACAAGTATGTCGAGGAAAATATACCCGATGTGGAATTTGATTTAGTCAGTTGTCAGTTTGTGTTGCATTATGGATTTGAAAGTCAGGGGCAAGCAAAGCGGATGATAAAAAACGCTGTATCGCATTTAAAACCAGGTTGTTTTTTCTTTGGAACTATTCCAAACTCGAACTATCTTGTAAAAAAGTACTTGTCCTTATCTGAAGGATCGCGTTTTGGGAGTGACGTGTATTACGTAGATTTCCTGGAAGCCAACAGAACGTCATTTCCAGTGTTTGGTGCCAAATACGTGTTCTATCTGGACGGAGCGGTAAAAGAACTACCAGAGTTTCTCATTCACTTTCCGCTCCTAAAGTCCATGATGGAGGATGAGGGTTGCGAGTGTGTCCTAGCTGAACCCTTCACGGACTACATTTACAGGACAGATCCCAGTACGGGAGAGAGGACGTTGAAGGACGTGGAGGTGCTGTCGCGCACCCGTGGACTGAACGATCAGGGCACTTTGCCGGAGAGCGAATGGGAGGTGGTTGCGTGTTACATGGTGTTCGGATTTAGAAAACTAACTGATGAAGAGCGTGAGCAGCGCAGGGACAGAAAGCGGAGAAAACTCGAGTGAGTTCATCTGATGTTCTGTAAAGGAACATAAAGCTAACCTCCGGTGTTTTGGTCCGTTATGTGCAGGGGCTGCAACGGGTTTTGTCACGCTAAAGGTGATCTGTTTTTATGTATTTGTAAGACTGTTCACATCAGCTGCTTATTTGAGAAATTATGGATCTTTCGGGGGATCAATTTTAATTTTTTCAACGACAGATTTAAGTGATATTTATTTTGTTTGCTGAATTCATTTTTACCGTTAATTTCAATACGTTCTTTCAATAACGAGGTGGTATGTAATTCTGTCTAATGCTGGAACTAAACATATCCCAAACAAATCTCAAGGTGCCTCCTTGGTGTAATCATCTCCAAATGTGAGACACGCTCAAAATATAATAAAAATGTTAACCAAGTTTACCACTTTAACTTATAATTATTTCTAGTGAACATGAACTGAATGCCACATCCCAGACAAAGTCACGTGATGACAACTTGACTGTGTTTCCAGAGCAACACTACATTCTTGTAGGTACACAGCAAAACTACCTGAGTTTCTTAACAACACGGCTGTTTTCCATCTACCTAGTATTCCAGCTACATCATGAGGATTGACAAGTCGAAATGTAAGAAGATTCTCACAGAAGTGGTTAGTGACCTTTTAAAACTTAAAAAGTTTTTTGTCAACGTCATTGATAATTGCTCCATGTCCTGATCTGTTGAATAAAAAAAGATAAAAGTCACAATTCAGTTAAGAACGATTACTAAAGCTATGCGATGCATTATACAAATCCTGCCTTAAACTGTACTATACAGTATACTACTATACTAAAATACCTGCAACCCTCAGCCGGCCAGTTGTCGAGGACTGATAACGAAACTTAAAACTTGTCCTGAAAGTGAACTGGTCAACATTTTAAAGGAAATAACAGTGTGGGAGTACGGGAAGGTAAATTTTTGACGGAATCTAAATTTCTAACTAATATTTTCTGGCTGCAACTTTTAACAGGTTTCTACAAGTTAATCAATGAGGAATAGATAATTTATCTTTTCCATCGATGGGACATCTATGTTTCACTTCATGAAAATTTGAAAATCTATTACATTGAGTGAAAGTGGTTTATATTCTAATTTCTTTACTTAAATCGAAAAAATGGCACAACACGCAAAATAAACATGTCAGAAGGGAAATAAACAAAGCCTATACTTGCAGTGCGAACTGTACCATTGGATAGAGGTACTGGACAGGTTTGATGCCATCCTTGAGAGAGTTGCTAAACCTGAAACAGCGCAGCCCAACGAAATGATGATTTATTTGTGTAGAAAACTTGAGGAAAAGCAGGTAATTTTAACTCTATTTTATTCCACTTTTTAGGCTTTTTTGAAGGGCGAAATGTGATCTTGAATTGAAAATTAAATCATATTATCACTATCATTAAAATTGCTCGCGGTTTTTCCTTTCCTGGGTGAGAGTAAAAAGATTTAGAAAAAACGTTAGATAATTTATAACATTCATACACTTTATACAAGAATAGTGTATAGGATCCTATTAAGATGGACAACTTTTCAGTCAAAACATCTCGTGTATTACGTGCTTTATTTCACGGCTCTGCTGATGGAACACGCATACGCCAGACACCTGTACAGCTCAATTGAGGTAATTCTCTTTTGTCTGTAATTAGAGTCTTTTCTTTGTTTCAAAGATGACAATCGTGTATCACTATTTGCCACTTGTTTGCAATGTCTTGAATTTTAATGATCCCTTGTACGATGGACAAATCAATAATGAATTGATTATCTTGTTTCAGCATTTGACGAATTTGTTGGCAGCAAGTGACATGGATATTGTTCTGGCAGTGCTGAACTTGCTATACGTGTTCAGGTATTTACTCTTCGTCCACCGCTGGAACTTTACCAGAAGACAAAATCCGATGACCAAAATCTTACCGCATCTGGCAATACTAGCAATAATTTGCGTTTTTTATAGATCTTCACGCGCGTCGCCCCAATATCACCCGCGCACGTACGCACATATTTCGTTGCGCGTTACGTTGCCGCATGCATGAACATTTATGAATCAAAGCATAGATGAAATGCACTTTTTAGCGCGCACCACACGATAACATCCTTGACAAAGTCTGGATCAGAAGAAAGTGATTCTAAACATCGAGAATTTACCATGACCTTGTAATCCTGTTTTCAGTAAACGGTCGAATTTCATTTCAAGACTGACTCCAGAGAGAAGATCTTCGCTAAAACTACGATTAAATCACTTAGCTGAGGTACGGTTGTCGGTTTCCTGGATTTAATCTATTTTGTCCTGTTATCTTATATTGCGGAATCTGAGATAAGATCAAATTTTACTGCCCACTCCTATGTAAACTGTAAAGGCATGCTGGCTTAAAGTATAAACATATAACGCAGTCTCAAATCGCTATGTCGAATTACCTCAGTTTTGTATCAAGTGTAGCTTTTAACACGAAATTTTCCCTCCAACAGTCGTGGGGAGGAAAAGATAACGGATTTGGTCTGGCAGCATGTTGTGAAGACAAGGCACTGTCTGAGTTCCCACCTACCGCTACCACTCTGCACTACGAGTTTTACATTTTGGGGAGTAACGGTGCCAGCTCCCATAAAGTCATTCACAAGGAACATCTAGATTCGTACTCTGAGAGGTGGGATTTTAATTTAACGAAGTTTAAATGCTATGCCATAACCCAATGGAACAAGACATAGCACCTTTAGGGAGTTATTCACCTCTATTTTCCTACATTATTCAGTACTATTTACCCACATGTAAGGAAATTTGGTAACGTCCCTGGTTTCAGCTCCGCCAGGATCATGGAAGATCTGGTGACTACATTTCAAGTTCCAACCGGCAAGCAGATGGGACTCCTCACTCACATCAGACTAGCTCAGGCTTTCTCCAACTACACTCGCAGATTGCAATGTGTACAGGTGTGACCATTGCTTTGTGTCTAGGCTTTCTCAGTATCGAACATACTGACTTCACGTGATCCCAACAAGAATTGCACCCGCTTAGTTAGGTCTCAGGCGGACGCTTTTTATTTCCATCCTCATACTGAGAAATATGTACATTAAACAAAGCATTCGCATTTGATGTTAGATATCGCATAAATATAAAAAACATACACCAGTGATTCAAAAGGAATAC
>JH152675.1:514796-533592 GCA_000226015.1 Mnemiopsis leidyi | reverse complement strand
GTGAGGAGACGGAGTAGTGACAGTTTAGGTGAGTTTTTACTTTGTCGTGAGGAGACGGAGTAGTGACAGTTTAGGTGAGTTTTACTTTGTCGTGAGGAGACGGAGTAGTGACCGTTTAGGTGAGTTTTACTTTGTCGTGACCTTATGTGTTATTAACATTAATTTTTGAGCAATCTTAATGTGAAAATAACAAGAGTTTATTAAAGAGGGATTCCCTGCCAGGTGACACAGCCACCAATCTTGGAACTGCGATGGACGAGTTAATGAGGCACCAGCCCACTCTCCGTCACGACGCTATGACTGCTATTATTAAGGTACTATTTGTTATCAAGATACTTCCCCTGACTGGCAAAGCTTGTCAGCGTTCAATCAAGTAAGCTTAAGATTGTCCTGCGAAATCGACGGCAGGGAAGAAGAAACGAATTTGCTCAGTTTAGGCTAACTTAGCATCCTTATCTCGCAGTTGTTGAAGGAAGTCTGCATCATGGGAGAAGACGAGAATGTTGTGGTTCAGAACATGTCCCTTTCGGGAGATCTTACTGATAGGTAAGCTTTTTTGTTCTCATCTCCAATTGTTGGAGTAAATTACGTCCTTGCCATAGAATTCAGCAAAATATGTTCCCTTCTAAAAGATAATAGGTTTAAGACTGTCGGAAGTCAATTGGAGGTCCCGAATTATCCACCCTGCTTTAAAACTAAGCGTGCTTAGAGCTGACGAGAAAGGAGACGGCAGTGACGAAGACGATGAAGTCGTCATGAGACGAGCTAAAGTGTCCGCCGACAACTCTCCGACAGATCCCACCGGATCTGGAATCAGGTTTTTGAGTTACAGCTGTGTTTCGCAATTTTGGAGTGGCGTATGATTTTCACAAATAATCAAAGCAACATTTACCTAATAAAGAAATCCCCCTGTTAATGTTTCCCCTCTCTCTTTCTCTTATCAACCCGAGTCTCTCCCTCAGCAGCAGCTGCTCCACCCAGACAAAACAAAGTCTACCCCTGATGGAGTATGTGTACAACGTAGTCCGGTTCATCGACGCCATCCTTAGCAACAACGCCACTGACGACCACTGCAAGGAATTCGTTAAACAGGGTGTGTTAAATTTTACCTCTACTAGGGAGAGTTTCTTTTAATTTGGTTTCGTGTTACAGCGACTTATTAGTTAGGTTTGACATTAGCTAATAGTTAGTTTCCCTAAGTACCTAACGTATCTACTTTTCGGTGGCCGACGTCCTGCCCCAGAACATCGTCCCCCAGAGCACTTTAACCCAGGAATTTAGCCCAATTGAAGTCCTGCTCCTCAACAGACAACTTGGTTAGGGTTGGAGTTGGGGTTAGGACTTAGGGTTAGGGTTAGGGTTAGGATCGCTGGGGCCAAATATGTGGAAAAAAATATTGTGGGGCACGATGTTGTGGGGCAGGACGACGGTAACCCTACTTTTCTGGTTCACACCTGTGCGTTCAGGTGGTCTGGAGCCGCTCATCAAGATTCCATCATTACCGAACATAGCTATACAGTTTGCTTCCTCCCGTGCTTGTATGGACGTTGCTATTACTCTCAAGGATATACTTGTAAGTCTTAGCTAAAATTTTGATTTTAACGGTCAATTGTGTTTATGGCTTAATGACCCCGATAAAATCTTCGAGAAAAAGTTTCTGAATTGTTTATGATTGAGTTGACTTAATTAATCAATTAACTCGATATCTAATTATCTAACTAACCGACCTACAGACGTTATCTCAAGACGGAACAGTCATAGTCCAGTGTTTCAATCAGATAGATCAACTTATAAAACAGTTGGAACCAATGTATAACCCCACCGCCGAATCCTACCTTGTCAACGAGCTAGCCAGGTAACCTTTAATATGAATATTTTAGATAAAACGGAAGTTTTGCCGGCAATAGCTGTGTTATATGGCCAGTCGTTGCATCGACTGGTTTTCTAATCTTTTTGTGTTTCGCAATAACCCACATTGAATATGTATTTTGGAGAAAAATGTGGCGCCCTTATTATGTTGCAGAGTCGTCCCTTAACAATTAACATGTCACCTTTTAGCGTCACGCACATACTTCGTTCAAATTACTTCTTGTGAAATGTCCGGGCATTGGCTTAGAATTTTGGGGAGTCAGCTTGCATTTTGCAAGCGAGCGAGCAAGCCCGTATTTTTAGGCGAGCAAGGGAGCCCACGACCGGCCTTATGAATTTAATAAATTTTAGAACCATGCTAGCCGTAATATTATACCCCAAATGAACGGAAGATTTCACTCATATACTCATTAATAAATAATAAAGGGACGCTCGCATAGTGTCACTGACGGTCCCTTGATGTCCATTTTTATTTCGATTATTGTAAGATGTTCTATACCTGTACCTTCATTTCCCTGTGTGAGAGAGAATTGAAGTCTTTTTTATAGATTGTACGATCGTTACTTGGTGTTACTATTATTTTCCTATTTTATTTACCGCTTGATTATACAGCTACTTTTTCAAACCGCCATTACCTCACAATTCGTTTTAATTGAGCTTAGAGCTAGTACCTTGTCTTTTTTTAACTGTTACCAAAATAGTTCATTTTTCATCTGCAGTCCAGTTGAGTTTTGACTGAATCAAAGATATCAATGTTGTAGGATTTTAACTAGAACACAGAAAATGCTTGAAAAGTTTACCCTCTTACTCCTGTTCATCCTCCTCTCTTTCTACCCCCTGTCCTCCCCTGCCAATATCTTCACCGGGGCTATCCTCACAGGGAGTCACGTAACTTCAATATACGACCTGGTCCTCATCCTGGCTGAGTCGGGCCACAATGTCACCTTCATCAACGTAGCTGCAGGAGAACTAGACAGATACCCTTCCCACCCAAACATCCACATAGTGGATATTGTAGTGTGGGACAAGGACAAGGACATGATGTCAACACACTGTTTGAGGGAGCTAGTGTTGGGTCCCTCGTCTGAGGCGTTGAGTTTTAACGCAGTTTGCGAGGAGGTCTGGATTGAGGTTTACAGCAGAGCAGCTGGTGTGTACACAGGAGACAAAGTTCTAGAACTCTTCAAACAAACCCACTTTGACGTTATCATCGGAGAGAAAGTTGAGTTGAACGGGATGGCAATACTGGGAACTGTAACCCATGTTCCCGTTATAAACTACGAGCCGACCTTCTTCATCACCTTCTCCCAGCTCCACAACAACGTCCCTCTCCTGCTGTCAAGCCAGCCCTCTCTGATCTACTCCAACTATCTCGACCGACCTGCTACTCTCACGGAGCGTGTTTACGAGCTCTCCAGAATTATCACGATAGCCAGGTTTGCCAGTGTTGGAGTCGAGGCGATGCAGCCTTTCTTGTACAGGTTTGGATTTACGGGGATGAGCGAGGTAAAGGAATCCATCAAACTGTTCCTCACTAACGATCATCCGGCGCTTACTTTCCCGTTCTTACGTCCCCCTAACGATATTCCTATTGGGTGTGCTAACTTGTTGGGTACCAAGAAGGAACCTCTGATACTTTCTGTCACTATCTTACGGTTTATTGAAGAATCAACTGGTAAAGATATTGTTTATGTTTCTTTTGGTTCCTTTGTGCAAATGAATGATGTTTCTTGGTATTCAGAACTCATTCAAATTCTTATCAAACTGAATCTAAGACTTATTGTAAAAGTCGACAAACATTTAAAGAATAATTTCCCCGATTCCGTTCTTCTTTTATCCTGGGCGCCACAAAAAGATATTCTGAGATCAGGCAAAATAAAGCTCTTCATCAGCCACTGCGGGAATAACGGGAGATTAGAGGCGATCTATTACAACGTTCCGATGTTGTGTGTACCCCAGTTTGGAGACCAGTCCGCCTGTGCGGCTGTCATTAAATCTAAAGGGTTCGGAGAGGTCTTACTTAAGGAAAAGATAGGCGAGGAAAGTGAGAGTTTGGTCACTAAAATGCTTGCCAATCACGATATGTACCGGGATAATATGAGGAAGGCCTCTGAAGTTGTAGATTCCGAACCGGGGGATGTCAGGAAGAATTTGTTGTGGTATGTAGATTACGTATCCAAACACAAACAAGCTGATTTCTTGGTGAACAAGGTTCTTCAGCAGCAGACCTGGGTAGAAATGTACAATCTGGACATTATTGTTGGGGCTGCGGTGATGGTGGTTGTGGTTTTAACTTTGGTTGTTACATTGCTTGCTTATATTAGAAGGGCGTTTATAAGAAAGTGTAAGACCGAGTAATCGAGTGGATTTTTAGTATGATTATTCTTTTACATGTTTCACATAAAGTTTAGTGGCTTAATTTGGAATGCACCTAAGACCTGTGTCACTTTGTTGTTGTGATCATATAAGTCTTAGGACTGACGAGCATAGAGAGTTTGCAATTCCTGCGAACTGATTGTTATCTGTTCAGACAGAAAATTGTGAGAGTTTCTTTGTGATGATTTAAATTTTTTAAAAGAAAAATATGAATTATCAAAGTGCTAAAGAAATAGTAAAGGGACAAAACAATTACTGATAGCAGTAAATTGTACTTAAGAACTTTGTGAGAGGACTCGGATTTCTTTGCATCACGCAACAGCGATTTTAGCAATTGATTGGTCGAGCCATCTTTCTAATCGGTCAATCGCTGTCGCGTGGTATAAACAATTTCCGTCATCTCAACTGGAATTCTGACGTCTGTTGGCAAATGGCTGTCGACATTCAAAGTTGTTGCGTAACGTAAATAAGGCCATCCTTAAAAAATCTGTTTATTCATTTGAATTAAAGTCTTTAGTCTTTACTAATCATCTCTTCCTGGAATCAGCCACTTACTCAAAACTCGTTCAGATCTTTGTAATCGCTCGATACAGTCTCTAAAAACAACTCTAACAGTATGAAACGTAGAATTGTAATAAATGAAATACTCATATTTCTGCAAATTACTTGTAGGTTTTCTAATAGCTGTGAGATAAAATGATTCATGGTCAGACTGAAATATCTAATGATAAAATGTCTCACTATGTTTCCAGCTTATAAGTAAATCCGTTACCTTAAAAAACTACATCAGTCTATAATTTCTGAGTGAAGCGAGTGATACACACAACTTTGAGTAAACTCATGCTGATCACAATATACAGTACAAGGAGGTGGGTAACGTTAGTAAGCTTCTCTTGCAATGCAGAAACCCATCTTCAAAAAAATGTACTCGTCATCGAGTGATACAGAGTATCCTCAATAAATGTATTTAATTTGTAGTGTTGAAATAGTTTAAAACTATGTTGACGCAACAATGACGCAATAATAATGACAACCCAATAATGACCATCCAATAATGACCACCCAACCCATGCCCCAGGTCCTCTACCCCCACCCAGCCCTACAACTCTGCTAAAAGTACTCCTCTCCTTCACACCATCACCGCTCTAGAGAGTTACACCACTCTCCTCATCAGTCTCTGTAAAGTTGGGCAGGTTTGTCTGGGACATTAAATCTAGGTGGGGCAGTTTGTCTATGAAATTTGTGTGGGGCAGTTTGTCTTTTGAACCTGTGTTGGGCAGTTTGTGTAGGAAATCTGTGTGGGGCAGTTCGTCTATGAAATCTGTGTAGTGAAGTTCGTCTATGAAATCTGTGTGAGGAAGTTTGTCTATTCGAAATCTATGTGGGGGAGTTTGTCTAAGAAAATTGTTTGGGGCAGTTTGACTATGGAATATGTGTGGGGCAGTTTGTCTATAAAATCTGTGTGGGGCAGTTTGTCAAACCTCACCTTAGCGAAACTTCCAGGTTGACATGAGGACCGTTTGTATCGCAAAATGGGGCAGCGACCAGGGACTTGCCATCATCAACAAGTTGTCTCATCTCTACACCGCGATAGTCTGGGAAAACGACCTGCTCGGACTGCTCAGCCCGCCCTACAATCACACTCAAAGCAGGACGGATCTTGAGCGGCTAATCAAGGCTATCGGACCCAATCCAGTTATCAGTTAGTAACGTGTTAACCATATTTTGCCCAATCGAGATTTGATAACAATAAATTTTCGATGACTTACATCATTTTACTTTATTGATACTACTCCCAATATTCGGGAATATTTAAACACATTACAAATCGTCGCAGTGCTTCACTGCTTAGTCTTCTTTGAAGGGGGATGTGGCACTGAGAGAGTGCCACGGTGAGATAAGGCCATAGCGGCCTTTTGCTCTCCCCGGTCATGTATTTTCTTAAAGTTAATCTAGCTCTGGTGGTTCCACTGTTAGCTTTGCCAATCACTGTTGGTTGAAGCGATTTGTGGAACAGATATAACCAGCTATTTTCCTTAGTGGAAAGCGGTCAGCTATCTCAGAGACGCTTGAGTAATAGCAGTTGAAAAAGCGACCCCTTCTATTGAACCACATCGGGCATTGTCCGATGAAGTGGTTCATAGTTTCCTCCTCCATTGAGCAGTGGGGACATATTTTCGAAATGCTTTGAGGTTTATATTTGTTTAGGTGATAGTTCAGCTCACAGTGTCCCGTAAGGTACTGTGTAGCTGCTTAGTCACTTAACCCTGAACTATTTTACAGAACTGAAAGGCAAGGAACGAAAAGACAAGTCACCGCCTCACATACGCCTCATAAAGCCGCTGTGGCAAGCAGTAGACCGGCTAAGGAAGCACCTTGCTGCCTTCCTGACAGTCCTCTGCAAACTGAGCTGTGGCCACACCCGCGTGAGGCGGTTAGTGGCATTATTTTGACACCGTAGAATTTTATAGCTCCTTCACCACTGTGAACCGAGTTTTGGACCCGTTTAACGGCCAACTGGTTTAAAATAGATATCCTAAAACTTAGCTTCACTTTTTAGTTGAAGAATGATTACATTGGGAAATATTGGAAATTTTTATCGCGTGGTTTCAATTGGCACGTGGTACCAAAAGTTTTACCTTTCCCCATAATACTTTCTTACTCCTTAGAACTATGGGGAACAAGCCTGTACCGAGCACTCACCAGTGTGACATAGCCAAACACATTATCAAGTTTGTAGTGAACGGACTGACGTGGCGCCCTCCAAACATCCCGGATATTCATCCTAGAGTCAGTCTCATGGCCATGATAGATCACATCGGTAAGTACGTTAGATTGGGTAACATAGCTAATGAATAAGGACTAAGAATTAAGATTTAAGTTATTTGAACGAAACGTGTGGTAAAACACCGATTCCCCACGGTGTCGTTGTTATACATGTGAAAGTATAGTGAAAGTATAGTGTGAAAGTATAGCGGTCTACTCAGAGAAAACAAGAAATTTTGAACAATCAGATTCTTCTATGAGACTCAATAACACTTCACGACTACACCAGATTATAGCGGTGAGTTCAAATAAACGAATTTAAGTTATTCAAAACATTCGTTTTGTAGAAATTAAACGCTAAAATAAGTGACTTTATTTCTGACGAATGTTTACTTCTTTACTTGCAGGTCTTGCCGGACAGATCTTGTACAGTGAATCCCAGCAACCCTACCACCTCATGTTGCTAGAGTTCGACCGAGCTCAAGGACTTCAGGCTCTCGTTGAAACCTACGAGTGGTCAGCTTCTATTCCTAAACAAGGTTTATCTTAGTGTATCTTATGCTAGAATGCTACAAATTTACTAGTAATTCTACTCTCCCTGAACGATACCTAAATTACCAATAGCAACGGAAAAACAGCACTGATTTCAGCACTGATTTATTTTGCTGAATATCTGCCGTTATGAAAATCCATCATTTGGAGACAAGCAGTACGACATTACGAAATTAAAGCTACCACTTCCTCAGTTATCTTCACAAATGAAAACATTTTTTACAAAACCAAACATTCATCAAAATAAACATGGCTAAACGTCTTCAACAAAACGAAACATTCCCAACAAAACTAAACTTTCCAAGAAAAAAACCAAACATTCTCAACAAAACAAAACATTCCCAAAAAACTTAATACCTCTCCAGAAAACAAAGATCTGGCACCAGGAAGTGGAGAGTTCATGGTAGCCTGGCTGACGCTGATAAAGAAGTTGATAGACGTGAAGCAAGTGACAGAGTCGTCCCATTCTCTCCCCTCCCAGACTGTCCCTCCCTCCGCCCAGTACAAACAGTTCGAGTTTGAACCTGTCCATTTTCTTGCTAAATCTCACAAGGTGAATTGCCATTGTCACTTTTTTTCTTAACTGTGGAAAATAGTTTTGTAACATTGCAAATTCACAAGGTAAATTGCCAGAACCTATTTTTTTTAATTTTGGAGAATAGTTTTACAACATTGGAATTGAAGCCTGAATATCACATTTTACGTTTATTTCTTCAGTTCGCATTCGAAGTGATAAGCCAGCTGTGGGACGAGCTCTACGCTTACTCAGGAATGAAAACTCTGAAAAACGAAATTGGACCGCTCACTGAGCATGTCATAGTTATTCTAAAACATCTTCTAAAAGGTCAGCTAAAGTAGAAAATTATTCCACAATTATCGCGATTAAAAGATGGAAGTTCTGAAAACCCAGTCCGATTTTAATGGTGCATAATTGCTGTCACGTTACCATCCCTTTAAATGCTCGTGCTTACAAACTTTGCGGGTGCAATTCTGGCGAAGTTTACTCTCCAAGGAACATTACGCGATTTCCAATAATCTATAACCGTCAGACGAAAATTTAATGTCCTTCTTCGACTAAACCTAGCGGGCATCAGATAACCCAAATGAGTTATCTGGTGCTCGCTAAGTTCATTCGAAGAAGGACATCAAATATTAGGTCTTTTAAACGAAATGGGTTTAAATGAAATGTTTTATCCAAACCCATTTCGTTTAAAGAACGTGCCGGCAACTATTTTTATAATTGTAACATTACCTCATAGGTAGTAAATTGAAGTAAGCAGTAGCTTAAAGTAAACCCCAAATCTTAAAAATCGAGAGTGCCTAGACTTTTAACTAATCAAACCGATCAAATTGATAGGTGATCTCCAAGACAAAATCTAAAAAATCGGGTTTCTAGACTTTTAACTAATCAAACCGATCAAATTGATAGGTGATCTCCAAGAAAAGATCCAGAAACTGGACAAGAGAAGCGAGGAGGGGGCCAGTAGTTCTAGCCTAAACGATTCTTCGGTCCAGCCGAGCGAGCATCTGGTTCAACAGGTCAGCGCGGTTATCCTTCTTTTTAGAGGGGGCAGAGCCTAAGCCTAGCCGATGGCAGCATAGCTCCCGTTTACATCCCCAGCGGGGTTGCTATAATTAATTTAGCAAGTCTCAGGTTTAACAGCACTCATGTATCTTAAATCCCAAAATTAAACGTGGTCTAGAAGCCCTTAAGAGCTTGCGTAATATTTTGGTTAATTTTGTCAGTCAATCTTATCATGTTAATGGTTATCTTGCTTCTGGTAATGCACGTTTACAGCTAATTGACATGGGATTTGCACGGCGACACGCGGTGGAAGCTCTCATACATTCTAACAACAACATGACGGCTGCTACTGAATACGTCCTAAGTAGACCATCTCTATCCATCCCCATGGTGAGTGCAATTAGAATTATACTTTAACTTCAACTCTAAATTTATACCTTAACTTCAACTTTAAAGTTATACTTTTAACTTTCACTTTCAAGTTATACTTTAACTTAAGGGTAATACTTGAACTTCCTGTACTCCCGATTTGCATTTTCTTTTTTGGCTAAGATTGGTGTTGCGATGTTTTAGAGACTCAGACAGCGATGTCCTGTACGGAGCCCGAAAGTGGAAGGCACGTTATTTGTAGAATAAGTCGGGTTATTTGATCTATTTGGTAATGCAGAAAAAAGCGATAGAGTATATTTCATTAGCAACCATAATTGGGACGTTCCAACACGCTTCTGTCACAGTTTTTGTGAAATTAAATCCAGAACTTTCCCTACACCTCCCGAGGCTGAGGGATTCCCTGCTGGTTCTGTACCGAGACTGTTGAAAAGTAACTCTATCAACCGCTTTTTCGCCCTGAACACCTCACCATAAACAGCAGCCTGTTAAAAAACGAATTAGACGAGGGTGTTAGCCACACTGTTTTAAGCCGACAAAAAACAACCACAAAAACAACCAACCGCAGCTCCTCTGGAATTCAGACCCGGAATTTCTCTGTATTTTGATGTAATGACAGTTACCAATATCACTGTTTGGAAGGGTTTGGTGAGGAAGTGTGCTACTATAGTAAGGTTAAAGATAGTGCCAATGACGTTAGATATGCAAGTTGCAGCATAATAAGTTTCTTGTGAATGTTGCTGTAGGAATTTGCCACTCTCTCGGAAAATCTATTTAGTCAACGAATGTCAAAATTAGTTCAACGAGGGACTGCCGAATCAGTTGATATGGTTCACCTTAATACATATCTGATCCGCTGTGAAAGCTAAATGACTCTTTCTTTCAATTTCAGTACTTCAATTTCAATGCTTCAATTTCAGTACTTCAGTTTAATCTACAGTATTACGTTCTCCATTGATTAACCAACTATTTTTATTCGTGCAACTACTTGAGCCAAGAAGAACTATTCAAATTTTATCACTTCAATTTCAGTACTAATGAAACTTTAATCCACCCTAGTCAAATCCTTATTTTACCGCTCTAATAATAATAATAAATGTAATTTTAACGCCACTATTAAGCAAAAGCTTATACCCAGCAGTATGATAAAAACTAGTGGATGACTAATTAAAACATTACAAAAAATCTAAAATGAAAATCACACTGCATAAAACTGCTCATTACGCTAATATATGGAACTTTAGGAATATAACTTTAATATCACTATCTTTACCGATACTCCAACCCTGCAGCCCGATAGTGATCTCTCAGAGGAGGAAGCAATGATGCAAGCTATAGCTATGTCGCTAGCCGTGGAAGAAGAGGGTGCTCTTCCTCCCGAGGAAAAACAACCGGAGGAGCCCCAGCCGGAGATCGAGTATGTTACCGAGGACAAATTGTGGAGTCTCTACGATAAAATCCTGGGTAAGTCGACTGATAAGTCTATTTTGCGAATTCTGTGTTATGTTAAGACCTCAGTTGAAGTATGACTCTACCATGGGAATATCGTATGTGGATAAAATATACTGCCCACTAGATTTTTTCTGTCCGATGTTTTTTTGCGAATGCGTGAAATGCCATTGTTAGGGCTAGCAATACACTAGATTCGGTGTAAAATGGGAGACTCTGAATGGGTTGGTGTTCATGGGATGTTTGCCCTCAAAGGTATTATATTGAAAGGGAAATAATACACCTGCGATGACCGACACCTTCGGGCCTTGGGATCTGCTAACCCATGGGAATCAGATAGAACTGGCCAATCAGTCTCACGGGGGTAATGTGAAATGTCACATTGTATTGTTGTGAAATGACAATTAAATATATTAATAAAGAATGAATACGAGCGTGTCTGTTCGAAATTATTTCGAGTAAAAATTTCCCTCAAAGATCTAATTTCTTAGTTATACAGAGAAAAGTAGCATTCAAATCAGAACTGCTATGAAACTAAATTACTACCCGCTGCTACTATGTACAAATAACATGAACATCAGGTATAATTGTTGTCTGTGAAATGTGAGCCAACTGGCATGTAACCACCTGGGTTTGGGTAAGGTGAGGTGCATGCCGCGATGTGAAACGATGGCAGAGTTGGTGGCATAGTAGGTGCTCTTTGATTGTCAAAATTAGAAAATTCTCATGCCTACATGTTAACTAGTTCATCAAGCTAAACTCAAAGGTTCCCAGTTATCGGTCAGCCGTGACATGACATAATTGGCGGAAGTTTATAGTACAATCACAATCAAATCAGCTTTACAGTACCATCGATTGTTGGTCAGCCTAATATCTGTTATCAGATTACTTTTTTACGAAATTTACGCAATGACAATTTTTACTTATCGTTTTCCCATTTCCGATTATTTTAACCGCTTTTCCAAAATTTAGTTTTTTTGAAGCGCCTGCCGCGTCCATGTTCTGATAAAACACAAAAGGGACAGGGGAAGAAAGACAAAGACTCCTTCATTATTCATAACTAAGCTTGCACTGGTGTTTAACCCCTTAGATTCTTAGAGCACGATAAAAGCATTTGACGAGCATTTGTGACACGGCGTTAACGGTTTAAAGCGACAATGTTTACACCTTTCAGGTTTATAAATGAAATATTAGATTTATTGTTGTGCTTAAAATGAGATTACATCAAGATTCCATTAAGATTTAATAATCGACTCCGTGATTGTTCCCCACATCTTATGGGCATGGTGAATAGAGACGCTGGTTGGCGCGTCCCTATTCGGCGCCTACAGCTTATAATAATGTTTGCGCTTTAAGCAGTATGGGACTTTTGGAAAAAGGCTTAGCAGTTAGATACTGAGTAAGATTTTAAATACTAAGAAAAGTCAATACAATCATCGCCCAAATGGCTTTTTTGGTGTGCCAGTGCGGAAACCCTTTCGGAGGACAAGGCCCCTGCTTGTTTCAATGATTCTTAAAAACAAAGTGATAAAATTGTAGCACCAATAAACTTTTTTTTTCTCGAAAATATGTACAGGGATTTTATAAGGTCAGTGGACAGTGACGGTTAAGGTAGCTTTACCCTATCGTATTCGCTCTAGCTCCGCAACTGCAAGCTACATCTGAATGCTGTCAAATAGTCATGATTGCAACATCGTCTTAATACGATATAGCGTAGAATGGAATAGTTTTGGCGGACAATTTATAGTCGCCATTTACAGTTTAACTGCTTCTATAAGTTACACAATTTTTCTATTTGGACCGCGAGGAAAATTTTTCCCCGGAAAAGACTCACAACCCGCCGATAAGAAGATCACTATATCCGTTGGTTGCATAACAACGTATTGATTTTCAGCTGGTTGTATCAAACTACTTGAAGACGTACCATCCGCTGTGTTTAAGATCGGAGATCTGTTGGCGGTAATCATGGACCGCAAAGGGGACACCTCTCGAGCAGACACCATCTCTAGGATTCTCCCCCTGGTTTGTTTTTTTAGAATTGGGCAGGGCCAACTGAACTTCCAACATTGGATTTTTAACCAATCATCAAGTTCCCACGTGGCCACCGCTGTGTAATAACTCTTTGAAAACCATCTATTACATGAATAAATAACTTGATATGTTTCTGAGATAAATACAATGGCCTAGTTACGAAGAAGCACAATGCTTGACTGGACAGTGGAAACTAATGGCAATTCCCTCTATCCCGTTAACCATGTTTCAGGTCGTGGAGGGAGTCAAACACGTCATAGATTGTCTGAATGAGTCCAACTTCACGGCGCAGAGTAACAACAGAAAAATTGCAGTTTTGGGTGCATATCTTCACTGTCTTCTTCTTATTAGCGAGGTGATTAAGATAAGTTATTTTTTGATAATATTGGTTTTTGTGTCTGTAACTGTGCGTTGTAAGAAGTGGTACGTGCGGCATCTGAGCTGATTTCACTTGATACTAACTCCTACTGAATTAAAGTAAACAAGTATATCCAGAGTTGGTATTTTAGTCAAAGAATGACTTACTTTCGCTACCTAGTGTTTCGTTTTTGGGATCCGAGTTTAAAATGAATCCTATAGTTTGATATTGTCAATCTCTATTCTATTCGACAGCCAGATACAACCGAATGGGGTCTTTATCACTCAATTTGAGCTTCAATCACCAAACTTCCTTTAATCATTTAAATATTAACTAATTGCTTTAAAAACCCTGTCCAGGACTTGATGTTCTCGTGTGGCGAGCTTTTCAGCGAAACGAATCTGTTTAACGATCACCTCGTAACACTTCTCAGACTTTACACCAATCATCTGGTAAAGGTATGAGGATTGCGCTGTACGACCAATGAGATTGCCGCTTTTGACTGGAAAGTATCAAGTTGCTTAATCATGATTAGGCAATCCACAATTTTATTTAAGCTTACTGTAAAAATTGACCTTGGGTAATGATTGATTGCGGTTCGAATTGACAAATTTGTCCTCTCCAGATTTTAAGAAAAACAGGAAATAAAAACATAAGATGTAACATCGCAATGTTCTGCTCAAAACTCTTAAAGGAAGAGTTTTGAGAAATTGCTTATAAGACTTCTTGTTTACTCAGCGTAATTTAATTAAACATAGCAACATTCTGGAATCATTCACAAATCCCAGATACAGCAGTCCACAAATCGCATCGTATATTTGCGGACCTACACATCAAGCATTGATCTTACGCGGTGCACTAGGATTGCCGCATCCTGTATAAATTAGGTTTTAAATAACCTGCGTAGGAAACAGCGGATGTTAAGATGGTAACGAAACTCATGTGGAGTATTTCAGGAAAAACACTTTGTTTCGCCAGTCACTCCATAAATCTTCTTGATTACCCCAACAACCTACATCCCCCGCCAAACCGACCAATTGAACAGAGAACAGTGTCTTTTAAAAATTTTCCCTTGCTTAAAAAAGCAAATTTTCCATACTTGGTTTCTTGACGGGAACTAATGTCCAAAACCCCGACCCAGACCAGACATAAACACAAAAACTCTTCCAAGGAAGGAAGCACGGACAACAAGCCTCCTGGATGGTTGACTCCGCTTGTCCTGCTTTTTGATGTACATGAGAAGATGGCAACTATGGTCAAACGCCGAAGCAGTCTACCCAAGGTAGCCTAATGGCAACACCATTTATGGACGATCTGAAATTACGGTTTTGTCTAGACCAAAGAAAAAATTATGAATCATCAAAAAGTTTCATTTTGAAAAATTTTGAAATTATTTGATTTTCAGCTAATCAGGCTATGACAAATCAGGTAGAGCACATCTGGCAGTATTACGAAGAACGGCACAACCGATGGGTAAACTATCACGCTTCCAGCAACGCTACAATAGAGAAAGCTTACCTGGCTGGAGAACAAGAAGTGTGCTTCAACAGCGGCAGAAGGCACTACATGGTCATCTTCAGCATCATGACTCAGGTAGAGTTGTTATATGACAAAATCATTTACTTTTGTGCTCGGCCAATTGTCTTTGCTGTTTTTGGTGTATTTATTGATGTGGTCTTTATGAGGGTCTCGTTTTAATCAGTACTTCACTTGGCGAAGTTATCAAATCTTTAAAACTCAGATAAACGAAGAAAATGGGGCACCCAGACCTGTTATGAGACTGCCGAAACCTGGCCTTCTTCCATCTCCTACCGAACCTTCAACATCAGGTTAAATTCAATAAATGTACTTTTCTACATACGTTTATCCCAGCAAAATTTACCACATTCGTTTTTTAAAGAATTAATTAGATATTCATTACTTGTGGTTGGTGGTGTAGTGGTATCTACCTCGACTTTCTATGCAGGAGATCGTTGGTCCCATTCCCAGATCCGTCAATCCTAGAGGAGTGCGCTAAGGGCATTTGCCTATGCAATCTTTATCGGTCGACACAGCCGAATGATCGGGAAACCGTGATTAAGGGTTCAATAAGAAGGGTATCTAGAATCGTCCAGGTGCACCTTCAGTACAACTTTAAAAGCCTGGGTACAGGTGTAACAAATACAAATGTGGAATCCGCTTTTCTGTGCGATCTGCTTTTCTGTGGGATCTACTTTTATGTGGGATCTGATTTTCTGTGGAATCTGCTTTCGTATACAGGAGCGCACCAGACGATGAAGGGCTGGAGTAGGCTCTCGGGAGGCTCTCTTGGAGGAATCTCCCAAATTTGTTACATATCTGACAAAAATGGCATTCGGGAAGAAATCCGACAATATTTTGTGCAATCGTAGATCTTTTGAGGTCAAAAAGGCTTATTCGTTGATATTTGTTACCTTGAGCTGAGAAGGGGGGCTGGGGTGGTGGGGGGTAAGCTAGACAGTGTGTCTCTATGAGCTGGACAGTGTGTCTCTATGAGCTGGACACAGTCGGTCTCCTTTAGCTGGACAGTCGGTCTCTATGAGCTGGACAGTCTGTCTCTATTAGCTAGACAGTGTGTCTATATTAGCTGAACAGTGGCTCTCTATCAGCTGGACAGTGTGTCTCTATGAGCTGGACAGTGTGTCTCTATGAGATGGACAGTGTGTCTACTATGAGCTGGACAGTGGAGATTTATAAGCTGAACAGTTGGTCTCTATGGGCTGGGCAGTTGGTCTTTCGAGTTTCGAGAATTTTTTGGGTAATCTTGAATCTGAGAAATGAAAATTGGGTGACTGGTGCCTTAAGCTTGAAAATGTACTCCTTGAGCCAGCTGGAAATTTCGCTTAACATCTGAAAAATTAGGGCTTACGAGCTGAAGACTTGAATTTGTTATGCTTTGGCCAGTATATCAAGTGCTGTTAGTGCTTTCAAATACCATTACTTCTTATAGGTGTCGCTGAGGCAACCGAGACTGATTCCGAAAAGAACAGCGTAAACAAGAAAACATCCGAAACAGGCAAAGACAAGCTTTCTGGTTCAGGAATTAAAACAGACAATATTGATTCGCAAGAAATGCATTCTGTCGAACACTTTAACGAAGCACAGATCTCGGATATAGTCGTGTAAGCCCCTCCTTTTTCTCACTAGGCATTTTGGTAATATTGATTATGTGCAGTCAGCAGTGACATGGTAAACTCCCCTGTTCTGATCACGTGCCTATTTAACCTTTAAGTAAGATACAAAACATGATAATCATGATAATCATGATCGCATTTCACGCATCCCGTTCCCAGGCTGTGTACGAAGATCTTGGGACACATACAGGATGCGGATGCAGTACAGGCTCTACTGAGGCTGCTTCTCAGGTTCACACGCAACCACAAACACGCTCAACTCTTTGCGGAAAACAACGGTCTACACCACGTCTTGCACCTCAAAGAGGTATACTCCGGATAACGTTAATAGAATGTGTCTTCCTTGTACAATGAACCATATAGTCTTCTCTGCACGTGCAAATTTTGATTAATCATAATCATGATACATAACTATGAATAATTTTAATACGATTTCAAACAAAATGTTTCAGGGTTCATCTTTCACTGGATTCTCCTCTCTATCAACGCTGATATTCCGCCACCTACTAGAAGACGAATTGACTTTAAAGTAAGCACTTCCAGGGTGGCCTTCTGACAATTCGGGCTACCCAACAATGAGTTAGCTTGTTCGAGGCCATTTCCCAATATACCAGTAAATGAATTGGACTTAAAATAAGTTATCTGATGTTTACCATGCGCTCCATTATATGATATCTTCAACCCGAACTATCTCCTTAAAAAGTTCACTTAAGTTAAACTTGAGTGTGTTGCGATAACTCCCGCTTGAATGCAGCTCCTTGAAGCAAAATAATAAAGAACGTTCCAGGTGCACCGTGGAAAATACGGTGTTAGGATTTTTAGCGGGAACTGTGGCAGACGAAAGTAACGAGACTAGAACCAGTGGCAATATCAAGGTTAGGCCATGATTAGGCAGCGCCGGAACTAATATTTATATTTTGAGGATTATTGCTACTTTCAAAGCAGACGCACTTGCTAGTAGACTGCTCAAAATAAAATGGAAAAATTAAATATTTTCTATTTTAGAGATGTCTCTTTTTCCCCTATTATATCAGATTTTTCATTCATCTCCATACCGCGCGGAATAACGTCAAATAACCATCAGGAAATCCACAACATGTTACAACGACTTGCTCCAGTTGCTTCACGGGCCGAGAAAATATTCTCTGAAACTTGTCAAAAGTTTTTGAGATTCACGGTTCCCCCAAATTTAAAGGAATCAATTAAAAGTGTTGCTGATGTGAATGACCTATCCTCGATTTTGAAGGTATTCTCTTGAATTGTTCACCCGGTATTTTACAATAATCTGTAACACTGTCAGCTATTTGCCAGCGACAAGATTTAGATTTAGATTAAACTCTAGTATTTTGAAGAAAGTTTACTTAATCATAAGACCCCGAACATACGGCGATAGCAATTTGTGATTGAACCCTGCCATAAATCAACCTCACTGCCTATTTGTGTGTTCCGATGCAAATGGCCAAGGCAAGTAGCGGTCGCAGTACATGCAGAATAATAGCAAGTTGCTATCGCTATATTTTTGCAATCACAAGTTGCACTCGATACATTATGTATCACCACTTAAACAGTGTTTAAGTGGTGATAATAAACACCCTTATTTATCAAGCTTCTCCCAGGAGCCCTACACAATGAGAGCAAGCAGTGAGAAACCAGAGGAGTACTCGACAATTTCACCTCTTGCTGCGATGGCCATATCCTCGTTGTTGGGCCGCCTCACGGTCCTGTATCATACCAGCGAAGAAAGCTTGATGAAAATGCACGATCGGGATCTTAGCGAGTTAAAGGTAGGATATCACCTGCGTCGTGCGGTGCAACGCGGTGTGACACGCGATATCCACCCTATATAGTCAAATTGTTGTAAGGCCTTGTGTTGGCTTGGTTGTTGTTAACTTTTCTTTGCGCACTTTAAGGGGGGGTTGAAAAAGGTCGACCTTTCGTGCCCCACTTGGAAACATAATAACTTTTAAAATTACCTAAAATAAATCGGTTTTGGATGCCTAAACCCGATTTTTAAGAACACGCATTGGACGAAAAACCCACTTGAAGTTAGCAAAAATTGAGCAAAATTTTCATGGGATTCTTTATAACCTAAGTTATAAATGGAGTAAGAGCATGAAAATTTCACAGCTGATAGCCTAAACCCTTGACTATACTTCCTCCAAAGGGCATCTATAATGATCAAACCGTTGCCGAGATACAGCCGTTTTTGAAAAGTTAGTCAAATTTTAACTTTAAATGCGTCTCAAGGAGCTATTTTACGCGCAATTCACTTCAAATTTTTGTCAGCAGTTGTTAAGACTATGAATAAAATTTCCTGTAACCGGCATCGAT
>JH152675.1:496997-514295 GCA_000226015.1 Mnemiopsis leidyi | reverse complement strand
GCACAAACTGCTAACTTCGCCTACAAGGTCGTAGCCGCTTTTGAACACAGCAAAATTACCGCAATGACCACATTTATATAAGCGTTGTGAAGCAACATATACGCTTAAACGCTTAGTTTTGGAGAAAATCGTAAATATCTGTTTCAAGTGCATGCACATATTCAAAAATTGGTTTTTTGCAATTTTCTTGAAAAGTAAGCTTTTTAAGGTACATGTTTCTTCATAAGTCACATATAAATATGGTCATTGCGATCATTTTGGTGTAAAAGTCAGGTCTCTACGACCTTCAGAAGTCAAGAAACCAAAATTGGCCCATAGAAATGTGGAAAATGTGCAAGCAATCACCATAATTTATGTTTTACAAAAACTGACGAAATTTACATCTTCAAATTGAGTCACTAAGGACCAAAATTTAGCAGAAAATTCAAATTTTAAGTCATCAGGTCCATATCTTGTCTAGTCTGTCTGTAATCTCGCAAAAACATCAAAAATTGAGCTGAAATGGTGACTGGGCAAGAAATTTTAAACAGTGATTCCGACCCTCAAGAAAGTCGGATTAAGTTGTCCTTCATACCTCGGACAGGAAAAGGTTGAAGCATTTTTCAGAAAAAATATGAAATGCGAGTGAAATAAACTCTGTACTCCAGACCCAAAAAACCACCAAAAATAGGCCAAAAACAGTGTTTTCTGGGTCAACCTACTTTGAGATGCCATAAAAAGACTTGTGACCAGGGAATATCAATGCCGGTTACAGGGAATTTTATTCATAGTCTTAACAACTGCTGACAAAAATTTGAAGTGAATTGCGCGTAAAATAGCTCCTCGAGACACAATTAAAGTTAAAATTTGACTAATTTTCCAAAAACGGCTGTATCTCGGCAACGGTTTGATCATTATAGATGCCCTTTGGAGGAAGTATAGTAAAGGGTTTGGGCTATCACCTGTTAAATTTTCATGCTCCTACACCATTTATAACTTAGGTTATAAAGAATCCCATGAAAATTTTGCTCATTTTTTGCTAACTTCAAGTGGGTTTTTCGTCCAATGCGGTTCTTAAAAATCGGGTTTAGGCATCCAAAACCGATTTATTTTAGGTAATTTTAAAAGTTATTATGTTTCCAAGTGGGGCACGAAAGGTCGACCTTTTTCAACCCCCCCTTAATAGTGTGTTTTGTTCGGGTAGTTCCACTTTCGCAAATCAGGAAGACATTTTTTATCAGAAAGCCACACATTTTTGTCAAAATTATCGTTTAAAAGTTTGTTACTTTGTAAATTTACATCGAACTCTCGTTAAAATTTTACAGAATTTTGTCAGAAATGCTCAAACTAAAAAGCGGTAAAATTTTTACTTTGTTTGCTTTCTAGCCTTAATAAAATAAGCTACGGCTAGAAAATTATCTACGGCTTTTCAGGTATTTGAACTCCATATTATCACGCAATAACTTAAGATTTAAGACCAAATGCCGGTGCTGCAAAAAATATATATACTCTACGGCAAGGATAGTGTGAATACTGTCTTTGCAGTTGATCTTTTCCCTGAAGGTCAAAGAAATTTTTCTCCTCGTTCATTTTGTGGTGAAACCTCCAAGATAAAGCTTTTAGAATTCTTGTAAGATCTTCAAAATCTTAAGAACTCGTAGAGTCGGGAAAGTCGAAATCCACTTAACAGTAACTTGTCACATTCAGCACGTTTAACTTTCCTTGCATCTCAATCTAGCCATTCTAGTCAGTTCTCTAAATATAGGTGTTAACTACCTTACTCGGGATTATTACAGTCGGTTTATTAAAATAAATAGTTCAATGGGGCACTGTCTAAGAGTCGCATATTGTAATATGTTTAAGTAATAGAAAATTTTCTTTAACCTCTGCGTGCAACTCGTTGATTGACAAGGAAAACATTCTTCTAATTGAAATAATTTTCGATGTACAACATCATCTTCAGTTTATTAAAAAAACTGGAAAAATATGGCGTAATTGCCCAAAACCCGCCACATTATCCCGGTCGGAATTTTACCAGTGCCAAACCTTTTAATTTTAAAATTGCAGAAAATACAAAAATTACAGAAATTTAGTTTATTTTTATTTGTTCTGGAAACGGCTTTCCCAATAGTAACTAAGGTGTGATCATTGTTTTGTAATTGCTGATGTTTTAATTCATGCATAACCACATTAACAGTGTTTGTTTCATCCAATTTTCATGATTTCAAGCCCGACTTGATTGTTATCTTAGGTTTTACCTGATTCTGAACACGGCCTCTAGTCGCATATCTTTTTTTGAAATTTACTTAAATTGCACATAGTGCTATAACTAGGGCGTTTAAGCAATATTTTCTTGACTTGGATTCGACCATTGTACTATTTTATAATTTTAGTTCTATGTTTCGATCAATAAGCTATTTTTACTTGAACCCTATTTCATAAAAACTGGCTGGAATCCAAGACATTGAAAAACGAAAAACACGTGAAATTAAAAATTTTATACTAAATGAGAAAAATAAACTCGGATAAACTTAGTCTTCTCTAGTATATGTGAGACTACGATTACGATATGAGGACCCATACCCCTTGGGAACCCCAAAAGCTGAATGGGCGGTATTTATTATAGCTGGTGAAAATAAAAAACGGGGAAAATATGGCGAAATCCCTAAAAACCCACAACTTTATCCCAGTAATAATAATCCCGAGTAAGACTTAGTTTACCTCATTGCTGATTTCAGGAGATTCATGGCGCGTCCTAAAACAATAGGTATTAACTCGCCATAAAAACAAAAATTGTGCTGGTCAAAGCATAGGTTTTACTGGAAAACTATGGCTTGCAGTTGATTTAAGTGGCTCTAAATTTTTAATTGGTACCAGCTAGACATATCAAATACTTTTTTGAGATTCAGACAGTGGATATTTGGGCTTTGCCAAATCAAACACGTATATTTACACATTATGTATGTTTGATTGTTTGTTTTTCCTCTTTCTTTCTCTCACAATTTAACTGTTCAATCTTTTGAGGCGGAAAAAGGTTAAATTAGGTGGTATATTATTTGAGCCCAAACAGAAAGAGATAGAGACACGAACATTTCAGGTATTCTAGATCTCATTAATTTCTGTGGCTTAGGTTTAATGTTAAAATTCGACCCGACCCCTCCAAGGTCCTTTACGGCCTTGAAAGCTCTGAAACAGGGCTTATATATATTGATCCAATTTATGTTGCTACATAGTTGGTTTTGAAGTTTCAATTTTCGTAACGGAAGGAACGTCACGGAATGAATCTGGACAATCTTTATTCCGGTTTTAACAGTTGGGGAATGTAGACCCAACCTTTATATATAGAATAAAGATGCGCACGCCGGGGATTATCTAATAACATAACGGGCGCGTAGCGCTCGTTATGTTTGAATAATAAACGAGCTGTAAGCGAGTTTATTATTCATAAATAACACACGACCGAGCGTAGCGAGGGAGTGTGTTATTTTTGATAAGCCCCAAGTGCAAGTCTTTATTCTATATAAAACACCACGAATAAATAACGTCCAATTAGGTTGCTCTGTTTGTCACGTGATGTAAAACAGTGTTCTGATTGGAGAGAAGCGCGTGATCCTTGTTCGTGATTGGCGCAACAGATCGTTACGTCTTGTCACGTGATTAGGGCGAGAGGTGCGCATTGGGCAGTTTAGTTTCAAATTGGCTCCGTGTCAAACAGTGTGTGCCGTGGAATGTGCGATTGAGTTTGTCAGTTTGAATCGTTATAATCAGGCTGGGAGCGTGGGAAGTATACAACGGCTGTATTGTAATTTGACACGGCAATGCGTGAAAAAGTGCCAGCGTGACACTGCAAAAATGAGTGTGCGTGTTTTATACATGAATATCTGTGCGAAAAATGGTTCAGATCGGTTTAACATTTTTCGATGTCAGGGTATAATTGGTCAATAATTCGTTAAGTATCTTTTCTAGGGTGGTTGCCATCACCCTATTGTGTATATATGTGGATCAGACGAATTTAATTGAAAAATCGCGATTTTTCAGACGTTACTGCAGACACTCCTTGAAAGATGGAGACCTGGAATTTTTAGGATCAACTAGATACACACTTAAGACGAAAACTACAAAGTTTAAAGTTTTTAACTTATCGGGAAGGTTGTTTCTAGATCGCCGAATTTGAGTTTTACGTAATCTTGTATAACAGCGCTGGTCAGTTTTCAACTATCGTCGAAAACATTTGTCCGGCGTGTGCTTGTTTGGCCGAGTCGTCGATGGCCTTCGGCCCCCTCTTTCGATAACAGGCCTGCGTGGGGGCCTTGGCAAAGGTGGCTTTGTTGGGCCCTGGACAGGAGGGCGGAAGTTTTTTCCCCGGTCGCGCTGGCCAGCGCTATAATTGAAAAATTGCATTTTACTTCTTATATGCGGTCACAATTCTCGACATTTACCAGTTCTCTTCAGTTATTCAACAATCCATATCTACTGGACATGTATGATCATGGCACAAACAGAACCACGACACAACTAGTGCCAAAAGCAGCAGTAGAGTATCTTTTTACTGGTCACGAAGCTATAGACCGAACGATAACTGCAGTCCTGGGGTCAATTACGTTGGCTTGCAGTTTTATTGGCATTTCACTCAACCTTCTTACGATCCAGTTTTTTCGAAAACGCAGTCCAGTCTTCAAGTTAAAAATAGTTTTCGGTGCTGCTGCGTATGTTGACATTTCAATTTCTTGTCTCTCCATATTCTCGGCTGCCTCTTTCTTGGATAACAGGCAACCTTTGGCGTTCTCCAACTTTCAATTTTGTCAGTTATGGGGCTTCCTCTGGAGCTTGGCATCGAAACTATCTGCCAGTATAGTGGGTTTTGCAAGCCTCATTCGCGTTCTGCTTATTACGTTCCGGTATGAAGTGGCAACTAACAACCTAAAGATCGCATTATCTGTATACACAGTTGTGTTGCTCGTCATTGAATTCTTTCCTTTTATGTTCAACGAAAGCTTTTCATATCAAGGCTATTTTGGATCTTGTCATATGGGTTACGTTGCTCTAAAATACCTCTATCCTATTTCTTTCAAAGGATTTATCTTATCATACCTCCCTGCTCTGACATATCTTTTGCCAATACCTATCTGCTTCTGTTCTTACATGTTAAGCTGCATAACACTCTGTCGCCAGAGCTCTCTTGCAAATACGCGACTGGAACCCTCAAACAATCGGAATTTCAGATTGCAGGCATTAATGACCCTGTCCACCTTCATGTCCGGGTATTTATTGCTTCAGGCTCCCCTTGCCGTCTACATTATCTCTCATGTAATTAAACTCTTTTCGGGTTCCAGTATAACACCTGATTTTCATTCTTCAGTGTTTTCATTTTACATGCCTCACTTTGTGTATCTTTTAGCTGTCGCTGTTAACGCCACAATCAATCCACTTATATACTGCTGGCGCTTGCAAGAATTTAGAGCCTTTGTTGAGGAAACTGTTCGCAGGGCAACCATCAGGTTTCGTTCTTTAAGAAATTCCAGAAAACCCTCAGGCAGGGTTTCTCGGTTTGATGTGGATGAATGGAGGCGCCAAATGACGAGATTGGAAAGTTTCCAAGCTCCTCTTGGTGAGAAATCTTGGAATGTACCGATTCATTACCCGACAAAAAATGTTAGCCCTTTTGAAGGTGCTTTATGTGACAGAGCTGAGCAAAGAGAAGATTTTGATAAAAACAGTCTATTTGATAGAATCAGTTTATTTGATAGAAACAGTTTATTTGAAGAACGGATAAGACTAATAGAGCACGACAATATATTTGTCGATGAAGTTTTAGCTCTAGCTACGCAGGAAATGGAAAAACAAAAGTCGCTTCATTGAATTCGGAGTTTAACCTCTACTACAAGGATAATATATTGGAGTAGTTTCAAATGAATATAAAGTTAAGTAACGAAGAGAATGGATTTTGATTAATTTAATTTTTCATGATTATTCTTACTTTTATTAATACTGCTTTGATTTCTCTAAAATGAAAATGTGACAATCCATTTCGTGGCACGAAATTCAGGGTTTTTGAAAAAAAATCCCCATAATCCCCGTTCCCCTACTATTTGATCCTTAGAATTATTATCTCAATAAATTTGCCTCTTAGATAGTTTGAGGCTGACTTCATCTCAATGTAACAGAAAATACTTTAAGTATTGTTAATTGCATTGCGAATCTTTAAGGTTATGTTTGAATGTAAAGCCGTTAGCTTATATTTGTAAAAATAAAATTCTATTCTGTCGTATATTATTTTTTACGAAATTTAGCCTCCAGGTTAAGAAAGTTTCCAAGTCCATTGGGGTTTAAACCGTGGAATGTGCCAATTCGGTGCCCTTTTTGTCCTTTGAAGATGGATTTGTACAGGAGCTGAGCGAAGATATTATCTCTATAAAATAGTTAATTTTAAAAAAATTGAAAGTACTGTGGGCAAAATAATACCTTTATTTTTGAAGTTTCAACTTTCGACTCATATTGATGCTAGACAAGATATCGATATTGTTAATGTTTTATGTGTACCTTATCTGGAAAAATCTTAACTGATTGTAATTTTTTCAAATTTTGCTCTAAGCCAAATTTACTGTGTTCATAGTTCATATTATCCGTGGTGATGATTGGGATTAAACAGGATTAAACATTCAAAGTTTTATTACGTAACATGTAATGTCAGACTCAAAAGCTACCTAAAATTGGTGAAAACCAAACATTAAAATTTTCAAGTTTTTATCTTTTCAGTGGTAACTATGTGTCCGTCCCTTATGTAGTGTCTCTTATCTGGTAGCTCACTAATCCTTTGTTTAAGATCGGGGATTAAATTTCTGTGCTGGGTTCGCTCGTCAAGGGATCTGTCAGGCGATAAGAACACATATTTAAACTTTTTAACTGTCCGTAATCTTTTTGCTTTCGCTAATATCTGATTTACCGAGCCATTGCACGTCAGAGTGACTTTTACCGGCCTTCGCTTGCTGCCTGATTTTTTGCCGACACGCGAGGCCATAAAGCTAGGCTTTTCGCCAACAGAGGCAAATAATTCATCCACTTATTTTGACAGGGTCTCATTCTTTTCCCCTCCAGCCCGAAAAGCATGATGTTTTTTGCTTCTGTCTTCTTCCTCCACTACAGCTTTAACACTTTCTTCAAGACATCGGAAGAGATAACTGCTGGTGGTGCCTTTGGGGTGATATCACTGCTGTAAGACTTCGTCTCTGACTGCATAGTGTTCTGAACAGTAGACTTGACTGTAGTCTCAAGAGACTGAAACTTTTCCCGATTGCATTTAAACAGCTCATCTTGTATCTCAATCACTTTTGACTGCGATTCAAGTAACTCGGTTTTCAACAAATCATTAGCGGCTCTCAAATCACGTACCATATCGTGTTGCTGTGAAACTAACGAGAACACAACTCCCAAGAGTTCCGCTAGCTGGGTTTTCTTGATACCTTGTTTTTCTTCCTAAACTTCCTCAATCTTCTTACACTTGGTTGTTTCTTAACCATTCCCATGAATCGTTTGGAACTCATCCTCCAGATCTATCAAATACTCCAAAATTCGAAGTCCTCATCAATTCTTAAAAGCAAAGCTCGTTTTCCGCTCTCCGGAATGTAGTTATCCCTGATATATGTACTTCTCTAAGGGCATGCTGTACTGTCTTTGTATAGTGCGACACAAGATGCCTGCCAGTAGCCGCTCAACGGTGCTTACGATAAGAGTGTAGATTGTACATAAGAGAGCTAGATTTAAGCAACTTAATGTAAAATGTAATTTGCAATCTAATGGATTGTGTTTATGTTAAAGTTAATTTTCGTCCACATATTTTTCAATTTTGATTATTAGATTTAGAGTGTCGAAATTATCGTTTAAAATTAAATGGATAAAGGTTCGCGTAAATTTCCGACAAAGTTCCCCACGAAATTTCGCCAAAATTGAAGAAAAATTACATGTTTGTGTTCTTCTCAGAATTGCGAATAAGGATTCTTAACCGGCTAACTTTTAATCAACTAACTTACCATCGAGAAACTTACAACCGATAAGGTATGCAGCTGATAGCTTATAAGAATGTAAAAAGAAATCTGGTGTTTTTCAAAATCGGACATTAAAGTGCGGATCCCTTTAAAAATTTAACCCCGTTTCTCTGTATCTTTCCCTCTCTCTCTCTTTCCTCTCTCATTTGACGAAATTATTTTAAGCCGTAAAGCCGTAATTCTCTGCTTGCTTCTTTAAGACCCAATTCACTTTTCAGACAGCACCTCAAGAATTATTGACATTAGAGGAACCGTCTCCCCTTCCTTCCCTTGAATCAGTTAGAGCACCCAAAAAGCGCAGAAAAACAGGTATAATTTTTCAGTTATGCTATGATTATGTTTTGCTTTCCTCATCTAATTATTTAACCAGACTCATATTTTCCGCTAATTTGTTCTAATTTCCCTGTTACTAGATATACAACGGCGCATGATATTTTGCAAGCCTCTTTATTAATTCTATCAATCTAAAGGACATTCAGAACTGAAAGAGAAAACGAAAGTACCAGGCACAAAGAAGTTCTTGGTGACTCAGTCGGCCATTTTGAAGATGCTGTCGGAGGCGGTTAAAAGTTATTCGGGTGTCGCTGAATTCGTAATTGATCAGACTGTTCTTAATAAAGACGGGGAGGTACATAACCTCATATATTTTTATCTTTATCATCTTTTTTTGATTTTTGCGCTGACATTTCATTCTCTTCCCACTTAAATTCTAAAACTACCCTAATGACAGTACGAACTTTAATTTCTATATCTAACAAGAGCTGTCTTCTGAAATGCGCTCGGATAGTCTAGATACCAAGCGGTCGACACAACCCCAAAAAGGCAAAAAAAATCACTCTTCCTCTCTCCCAGAGTACTTCTGCTCTAACGTTTATCATGGACAACCTACTTGCTGCCCCTGGAAAAGACGCCCCTCCCGGACGGGAAGACACCCATGAGTACGCAAAGATGATCCTCTCCACGGTTGCGGCCAGTAACTCTAGTGAGCCGGCCAAGGAGAAGCTTGTCGACCAGATCCGGATGTCTTTCATCAGCGCTCTCAGTAAGTATCGATTTTTGTTTGCCTGAATCCCGGTTGATATCCTAAGAAACTGATTCTTTATTTCGTGTGATACCACAACTATAAACAATGTACTCCAGACACGCTAGAATCGCCAGCCAAGCACGCCAAAGTACAAGCAATAGCGTCCCTGATGAGCATCATACTGGACCCCCGGGGTCCTTACAACCTCCCCGTTATGGTAGACTCCTTGAACCTCAACAGTTTCAGTTCGCAGACACCTCCCTATGTCTCCAAACTTCTCATTGCTAAAGGTGTTGTTCGGTTATATTATAACTTTGTTTGGTTTACTGTCAGTTTTTATACAAAAGTAAAAGCTGTAGATTTGTGCTATCTAGGTCAACATGGGTATTGTTGACGTTTACAATTTGATGAATAATTGATTAAAGCATATAATTTGAATGTTAGATCTATCGTATATTAGGTATCAACTATCACATTCACAATGCAATGTAATATTACCGGTCAATCTCTTCAGTTAGAGTGAAACTACTTAATTAAAGTTAAACTACTTAACATTTGCTTCGTATTTTGAGGACTATTGTCAGTAACATGCTATCTAATGATAACATGCTTTGAACGATAACATGCTATCTAACGATAAGACGGCACGTCTTTCTCGGATTGGTTGTGAAATGGATTTCACTTAGAATCGCCTTATCTCAAAAATCTTTGCATGATCAATTTATTGGACAGTAATTGCTTCTAGTGGCGCTTGATATTTTGTTCCATTTTGAAAAATAAAATTACGCGTATTTATATTGAAGGTATATAATGATCTAATACATTTATTTATACAATTATTTTTTTAATTGTATGCTTTACTTTTATCAGGTTTGGTGAGTGACTTAGCCCAGGTTCCACACAAGCTGGACCTGTCTTCCCCTCACATGGCTCTTACCATCAACATGTGTCTCAAACCCCTGGAAGTCCTGACTCGCCTTATTTACACGGTCAGTCCACCTTCTACTTCACAGATAGACCAAAGTACGGGGGGGGAGGGGGGGCAGTCTTTGGCCTAATTACTGAAGCTGTGATCACGAGATTTCGAGAATTTTTGTGGAAACAGGTTGCATTTTACGTTATTTGTGGGATATGTCAAATACAACCAAACAAAGCTTGTTTCACCGGACCAAATCTTGCAGGCTACACTTTCGGAATCATCTCAAGCTTCAGACAGACCTGAAGAAACAGACAAGCAGGACAGGGAACGCACCAGAAGTACCTTCACTTTGAATATACTTTGTCGCTTTTTTAACTTTATTAATTTCAAGGTTTAGGGTTTGCACACATCTCTGTTCCCCACTCCAACTACAGATAAACATTGATCTCTATTTAGGCGAAGTTGAGGAGACGCTAGGAGATTTGATCCTAAACAATGTGGTAGACCAACTACTAGACGGGACCCTCCCGTCCTCCTCAGCTGCTAACATCCTTGTCAGCTCATCCCAAGAGGATATGGACTCCATGGATGTCATTTCCAGACCAATTCCCATCGCAAACGAGGGTAAGATATTATCTAAATGTATTAACTATGATATTATTATTGATTTTATCACGTGACTGAAATTTCCCCTTATAACCCACAAATTAAGTTTCATAAAGTTTTAACCATCCCCATGTTTAGGAACGAGCTGGTCAGGGAGGCCCGACCGTCATGCTGAGGAAGAGGAGGAAGACGAGGAAGAAGAGAGAAGAGTTGCGGATGAAGAACCAGCAGTTAGGAGTAGTCCGAACCACGCCACCAGCTCTTTTATTCAAGCTCTTCAGGGGCTGGGTGAACCTTTCAACAACCAACAGGTAGAGTTTTATTACTATGAAGACCCATGGAACATCGTTAAAGCTCTATTTTCTGAAACATCCCTGAAGAAATTTTGCAAATCAGATTATAGGAGTTCGATCATTAGACCCGAACGATATATAAAAAGTCTGTGCATGATTCAGGAAAATAGAGAAAATTGTTACCAGGGTTTCTCTGGGGACGGAGATGAGGACGAGGAAGACAGTTTCAGTGACGAAGAGGACGGGGAAGACGACGACGACGACGACGACGACGACGAGGGAGATGATGACGAGGACGAAGACGAGGAGGAAGAAGGTCGTCTTGGTAACACTCCTGAAGACGAAGATGACCATGGTGTGGATGGTAAGAAATTTAAATCTTGTAAAAAGTTGAGATCATCATGTTCATTGTAGTAATATCATAGGAAAATCGTTGACTACTTGTTGATGTAAGCCATCTATTCCCTTCTTTAGACACTGTTGATGAAGCTGACGCCAACATGGTGGACGAGGACGAGGGAAGTGACATGGAGGTTGATGACGATGATGACGATGATGACGTGGACATGGAACTTGACGACACCTCAAACCTCGTCTTCGATACTACGAGAGCCGATAACTTCAACCTGGATTTCTTGGTTTAGATTTGTGTGATTTTTTCGAATTGTCAGTTTTAGGATTTTTAGTTTGATTAATTTCATAAGTTTGAGTTCCTATTCTTTGTGAAATTTACAATCCGCATATGTCATAACAATCCTTATAAATTTTTCTAGAACGACGAAGAAGAACAGTTCGTGGCTGTGATGAACACTTCACGGCTGAACAGCGCCAGAACTCACTTTAGATGGTCCAATCACAGCCCACTGGCTAGAGGTTTGTAACTACCTTTCATCTACCTAATGGAGTGTAAAGTGGGCACTGTCTATAGCTACTGAAAATTGGAACTTACCACAAGAAGGTCAATATAGAACGTTCTCGATTTAATATATTTCCTTCTCAATGTATTCTATAGAGCACCCTTGATTAAGCGTACCTTGTCACCCACTCCAAAAGCCTAACAATTGTTTATACGTGCAGCCAGAGCTCGTGCGAACGGAGCCACAAGTTCGGGACTGCCGACCTCCCACCCTCTACTGATGCGGAACAGTGAAGTTACCCCTGCAGCTGACTCTACAAATACCACTGCTGCTGGTCAGACCTACATTCTTGTCTTTTCTAACTTCGAATATTTAAATATGTGGTCATAAAACCTCACAAAGATGATTTTCATTCCCCCATCTTAAGCCGCAACATACCACATTATCAATTAAATTGGATTGATTGATCCTGCCTGGGTGCACCATACAGAGCCAGAGGATGACTTGAATCGGCAAAATTAACTAGTTTGTCTCCAAACTAATTTATTAATCAAATAAACACAAATTTACAAATCAAATAAACAAACCGACCAGGAAGCGGCACTGCAGTTACCTCCACCTCCAGAATTCCCCGACTTCTGGACTCAGATACCGGAGCTCCCTTCCTGCACCGGCTTCTTAACTCAGGGGCTGATGCTGTTCTTCTTGGATCTTCCCGGAGCAGAAACTCTCGGGTCCACGTGTTCGACCAGGTGACCAGAGACGAGATACTCAACTCTGAACTCAACGATTTCAATCCTGGCGGTGGAAATTGTAAGTCCCTCTTCCTGCTTGACGCTTATTCGGTGTTGAACATTTTGACAGATGAATTGACGCGTCAGATATTTGAAATTCCGATTTCAAATATATAATATTCAAATATATGATATTCAACCGATAGTACTTCAAGGTTTACAGCGTTGTAGGTAAAATGTACATATTCAACAGATTTATTTTCCATCATAAACGATCCAGAACTTGTTGAGCCACATGTCTAATGTCAAATTATTATTCCCTATTTGGTCTGCTCTCTTCGTCTAACATTAAGTTTAATTTTCCATTTGTTATTAACGTGAACTCCTGATTTTTGTTCAGCGGAGACAGTGTTGACATTGCCAAGTGCTCTTTCAAGATGGCGGGAGGAAGCACAAGTACTGGACGGATCTTCACTGCAGGACCTCGTGCAGCTGATAAAACCCCCTATCATATCGGCTTTACAAGGGTATGTTCGATCGGCAAGACATTCCAATAATTGCTGCTGCAAATTTTTCTATAAAAATTGTTTCTTTAGTTGGAAATGTACTGTAAGGCGCTTACCTAAGAGAAGTGACTGCTCCTACTACAGTAGCTATTGCACAATTCCCCAGAAGAATAACTATTGCACAATTTCTGAGAAGAATAGCTATTGCACAATTTTTTAAGAAGAATAGCTATTGCACAATTTCTGAGAAAAATATCGTCCCATTTCAGACATATGGATAACGAAGTTGCAGTTATCAAGGAGGCACGGGTCAAAGAACTGAATGAAGAGATTGCTAAAGAAGCTGAAGCTGCCAAAAAAAGAAAAGAGGCTGAGAAGGCAGAAAAGTCAGAGGTGAAAGAAAAAGTAAGCCCACTCACATTATTAGGCTCGACTAGTTGTACTTTAACAGTACCCTGCAATCTCTGTTAATTTCCTCCGTTCAAACAAAGCTTTAACTACAAATTCCAAGTAACGTTAATCCACGGGGACAGGTCCAGGAAGAGGCAGCCGGAGGAGAGTCGAGTAGCACTACCATTCCTTCAGAAACGTCCCCTTCCGACGACCTGGGTCCTCTTCTGTCTTCTTCACTCAATATGGCCAGCAACACCGCCAGCGAGGCTAGGTACCGCTCCCTTCCAACAGTTTTTTTGTAGCTAATTTAATAGCCATCTGTTCTATGTTTTTGTTTAGTGACTACTATAGACCACCAATCCGTTCGTTGACTGCACGCGACTCTTAAAGTGTATTTAAACTTCATTTATACTGTATTTAAAGTAGTATTTAAAGTATTTAAAGTTTATTTATAATAATATGTCGGGATGAATAGTAGTGGATGACCGCTCTAGAACTGCACACAATAACATATGACATGAATAGTAGTGGGGGAGACGAAAGCGTGTCAAACAACGAAGCTGCAACTCTTCCGGTAGTTCCAGTACCACAGTCCTCTCTACCTTCAGTATCCAGCCAGGGAGAAGCTATTCCAGAACAGCAGGGCCAGGTTAATCGTTAAATTACTAAATATTGCGATTTTTGGTACAGTTTTGTTCGTAACAGTCTCCAAGAAGACCGACGAAATGTGGAACAGTTTTAGATTAGCTGGAACTGCTCCATATTTTTGGGGCTGCTCTAGAGTTTCTTGATCAGTTTTATATTTTTGGAGCAGTTTCACAATTTCTAGACCAACTTTACGTAACTTGGATACCCAGGACGGTGACGACTCCATGCCGGAGATGTTTCCTGACGACAGTGACAGTTCGCTCACTTCTGTCGACTCCTCCGCAGGCTGGACACCACCCCAGAGCACAACAGGTCTGCCTCTTTAGTTTTGTCCTTGTTTGTCTGCTTGTCAATAGGTCTGTCTGTCTGTCTGTCTGTTTGTTTTGCTTATCCACCTAGTGTGTTTCTCTTTGTCCGCCTGTTCGCCTAGTGTCCGTCTGTCTGTCTGTTTGTTTTCCTGTTTGTATTTCTATCTACCTAGTGTGTTTCTTTTTGTCTGTCTGTTTGCCTAGTGTCCGTCTGTCTGTCTGTTTGTTTTCCTGTTTGTCTTCCTATTTACCTAGTGTGTTTCTCTTTGTCTGCCTGTCCCCTTGGAACTCAAGTTAGACAGCTTTATGCCCGGAACAAAACAGTAAAGCCAGTTTCCCTCTCCGTTGGACAACATTCTCTGCAGGTCCTGATCAAGCTAGTACGGCTACAGACCGTGCCTCTCCCAGCTACTCCCCCATGTCAGAAAGCAACCCGCTCCTCCCACCCGCCAACCCACCTGTAACCTCATCTGGAGCGGCTCAAGTCAGTGATGACGTCACGAGCACTGTCACTTCTTCAGGAGTTGACACTTCCGAAGCAGGTGCGGGACATGTTTTGATTAATGATAAAATTTAATCACTTTTAATTCAGGTATATGCTTTAACGATATTTAAAATCTGTAATGTAATGTCGCTGAACATCATTTAACCATTTTATAACCCGTACATTGAAAATCAAATATCGCAGGTGTTTCATCTGCCATAACGGAAGTGACATCCTTGGTGAGCGAGGCCATAGCTAGCGTTGGTGACCTCACATCCCGTGCTAATGACGTCATTTCTGGCTCTGTCCCAGCGGTGACTTCCGCGAATGAGACCTCTGCTCAGACTGCACCAAACGCAATTTATATCGACGGTAACGGCTGTTGTTGCATTACGATTTCAACTCTTTTCAATATAAACCCTTTTTGACAACAGAAAGCTAAAAGAGCTAGACAGTGACAAGTGAAATATTGGAATTAGCATTTTTGAACTGCCTGGAGCCTACGACTACGTAAGTCTGACTACCCTGTGTCGCAGGTATTCCTGTACCTGAGGGAATAGACCCCTCCTTCCTGGAAGCTTTACCCGACAGTATACGGATGGAAGTCCTACTGGAGCAAAGCGCCGCTCTGGAGCGGCAGCGGCGTGTCGCGGCACAACAACGTGCTACAGAGCCTCAACCCTCCGGCGCTGGTGAGACGTTATTGGTTTTTCATTATTGGTTTTTCATTTTTCTATTGCAATTTGGAATTTGATGACGGTCATGGTCAAAATTTTGACTATTTTTAGTGGTAACCGAAATTTAAACTGTTGCAACGAGGAAACTAGGACTACAGAAACTGGAACTTTGAAAACGATGGCTACTACATGTCTTCCTTGTGCTGCAAAGTGTTCCTATTCTACCATGAGATTTTCAAAGTTGATGTGCGTTATTCGCTATGGATACCATGACTAAAAGAACTAAGACTATAGAAACTAGGACTTGAAAAACTAGGAATATAAGAACGGTCAAGAGCACTATAGTAACCGAGACAATAGGACAAAGGAGTTTATCAACTGTCGAAACAAGACAAAATGTTGCAAAACTTTGGAATAGGAAATGAAATCAATGCACTGGTCACCCTGTACATTGTACTGCGTTGTCTCACACAAAACCTACGTTACAGAAAGAACAGACACCTACAATCCTAGTGACGTGTTGATGTCCTTACCCTCGTCCCTGAGAAGAAGTGTATTGGCGGACATGGAAGAAAGCCAACTCAACTCACTTAGCGAGGTAATTTACATACCACTCTCATGCGTGCAACACTTCTTTTATCTATCATTTTATTGAGTTCGAATTTTACTTTAACATCGATCTCGTATCTTTTAAATCCTAATAGAATCCTTGCTTATTACCTATTGTTAGATATCAACTACTTAACTCTGATACTACATTTATTAGGACCTGGTACAGGACTACGAGAGGATCCGCTCAGAGCAGAGAGCAAGAACCGTTTACACCACGATTCCTTCCAGGTTGGTTTGACATTGGAGTGCCGCCATCACCTTCATCCAATCTGAAATCTGGTCGCTAGCATTCCTTTCTATCATATCCAGTTTATTAACATAACTCGTCACCCGAGTTTCTGCCGAATTGTCAGACCGCATCAGCTTTGTGTTCTCTATTGTCCTGTGGGGAGGAAATCCAGCTTTAATCCAAGTTATATCCTTGGCTGAAAAACAAGCAACACCTTTTAATCTTGACTGTTATTCAAAAGTATCATAAACAATGTTTACCTTTCCTCTAGCTTATTTAGCACACGTATAGCCCTCTGTTTCCACGGTAACAGTGCACGGAAACGTGCACGAATATGAAAGTAGCGTGCACATCATGCTGCACGTGCACAAAAATGCACGTGCACAATACTGCACGTGCAGAGTTACCGTGGTAACACAGCAGTTTTCTCCCCACAGTGCAGGAGGAACAAGTAGGGCTGGTGGGTCAGCCAGATCGCTCCTCTCACGTCTAAATAATCTTGTAAACTTCAGGTAATCATCATCTCGTACCGCTTTATATATGGTTGTTCTCTTTATCATGTTCACCTGTCATTTGATTTACTGTCGTACAGGTTTTGGCCTTTCGAACCTTTGTTGTTCATCAAAGGGGTGAAGAAAAGGAGTACATTGACCAGGTAGATCAAATGAGAGGCGAACATCTTTCACAAAAAATAGCGCTGCTATGTTTTTGTCCCATTTTTATGTAAACTTCAAATTAACTCTTCTGTGGTGGATAGAAAGATAAATGGAAAGATAGATAGAAAGATAGATAGATAGATAAATAGATCGATAGATAGATAGATAGATAGATAGATAGATAGATAGATAGATAGATAGATAGATAGATCGATAGATAGATAGATAGATAGATAGATAGATAGATAGATAGATAGATAGATAGATAGATAGATAGATAGATAGATAGATAGATAGATAGATAGATAGATAGATAGATAGATAGATAGAT
>JH152675.1:467824-495791 GCA_000226015.1 Mnemiopsis leidyi | reverse complement strand
TGTGTGTGTGTGTGTGTGTGTGTGTGTGTGTGTGTGTGTGTGTGTGTGTGTGTGTGTGTGTGTGTGTGTGTGTGTGTGTGTGTGTGTGTGTGTGTGACAGAGTAGATAAAAATGAAACATAACTAAAATAAGATAACTTCCACCCCCTCAGACTACAAACATCTCGACTACACCGAGTACTGAGGAACCTGTGTTGCAACACTTCCTCCCGTACCTGGGTCCTCATCTCACTCATCTCCATCATACAGAAGTGTACTGCTGCCAAGAAGGTCTGTTTCCAGACACCCTGTCTTTATTTGAGGCGCTTATGTCTTTACTCTACATCTCCCTTTGATCCTCTGATTTGTTGTGGAAATAGATAATATCAAGTCTGGGAGGACACACATTTCTAGACCAACTGTTAGAAGCACTTCAAAATCCAAAGATCATGTCAAATTGTCAAAATTTATTTGCTACTACCAAAAATGTTCATTTAAGCAAATTCGAGATTCAAAGCTGTCTTTTCTTGTATTTGTTCCGCCACTTCTCCACAAAAATTAAAATCTCTTCTCTCTCCCTTCAGACAAACAAGGTTTCCTCGAAGTCGCCAAACTCTCTTCTTTCTAGTCTGAACAGTCAGAACAGCTGGCTTGCTCTATCCATGAACACCAGTCTGGGATGTAAGAACAACGTGTTTGAAGTCAACGCTTCCAGCAAAGGACAGATCAACTCTCAGGTTTGGGCAAATATTGTTCACAGATGGAGATTTTCAAATAGTTTAGAACAAACATATTATTAATGTAATTGGTGAATGAAAATTGCACTTGAAGGTGATGCCGTGATGATTAGATATTGGAGTTGAAAGAAATAGCGTTGGTATTTCCAACTTGGAAATAATCAACATGAAGTGGTAAATTGCGTCTTCAGATCAGGTTCATCAATTACCTTGGTAGTTTTAAACGTTCGGTATTTTAATTCAATAATTAAATTCAGTGATTATTTTCACTGATTTTTTATAGATATGGGTATTGCAATAGTAAACGATTGGCAGAAAGGCACAACTGAAATCTTTTGTTTAAGAACTACGCGTACGGTATCGCCATGATATGACCGACAATAATCCTGACTTTAAAGCCGAAGATATCACTACTCACTAGTCGAGTAAAAACTAATACACGCCAATCACATGACTGAAACGAGTTAAACTCAACTACCCTCTATATTCTACAACAACCAAACATTGCTGACTTATCCCACCGCGTCCCGTTGTACAGTGAAACATTCCTATTACTGAACGCAACTATTAAACATGTAGACTGGTCTTTAATGGTCGGGACGTAAATTCGGAGCGCTATACCTTTACCTAAATGATATTCCTGGCCGAGAAAGGGATCCTTCCTCTTGCAAATATTCTTGGACTCTTTGTAACCCGTCTTGCCAGCGTTGTAAAAGGAAGGTAGAAAAAAGCCATAATTATTTCTCATTTTGTTTTGATTTGAGAAACATCCTTCTAGAATTAGCTTGTCTGGTGTGTACAACGATTTTAAGAAGTGTCTAATTCAATACGTGAATTAAAGAAAATTATACACGTTAATGAGTTCCTGTTCATATCCTAAACGAATTTTTAATTTTTTCTGAACGAAAATGAACTAAAATAGTCTTCAATAGTTTCAAACCGGACAAACCTAATCTTTTACGTAGGATTGTTTGGCTTAAGAAGCTTTATAACATTAAATTCACTAACCTAAAATGTTACACGTACGCTGTTTTCTTTAGCCGCAAAGATAATAGCTATTTTTAGTAACGTGTTAGATAATCTAACATACTGAATTGAATTGAAGCCCATGAGAGATCTTGTGAGTACCATTAAGACGCTTATGTGCGCACAGCTCAGACATCAGAGCGATTAGAGCTTTAGGTTCCATGGCACATGCTAAGAGATAATCATCTTATCGGCCATCAATTAAACCTTGCTAACAGCCACGTGCTTCCCCGCCTGCTCGTTAGAACGTAAGCCTAATATCACGATGTTGGCACGATCACAAAAGATTCCACACTCTCACTTCATGTTCGTTTAAAAGTTTACGTGAGCTCTCTACTCCTCACGTCTTCCTAGCTTATTTTGGCCTCAAGAAAAAGAACAAATATGTGAACTGTAGACTACCAACGAGTTAACTGGTCCACACCACGACTCAAACTGTTCAAATATTCAGATTAGCAGCTGAGAGGTGCGCAGTCACTCATAGTCAGTGTGTCACTGAAGAACCCGACTATTTAAGACTATCTACTTTTTGTAGTATTGTGTTTGGTCGTTTCTAGAAAAATATTTGCGTAGCTTCGCTTGATCATAGTTCTTGGGCCCACAGAGGCTTCCTTTCAGCAAACTTATCAACCTAAAATGTATAGGTACAAGGAATTTGGGACGCTGGGCTGTTTATCGCAATATGCTTGATCGTGCTGATCTAACATTTTGCGTAGAATCGTTCGGCCATAGTACTGCAGCCAGCATTTAAATGTTAATTCTTACTTTTTAGTGGTTTATCTCACCCCTTGTGAGTTAATATCGACTGTCTGTGTGGTTGATATCGACTGTCTGTGTGCTTGATATCGACTGAATAAAACACTCTTATTCGCCTAACATCCTTGTTTTAGGCCTTAACTCCAACAAGGGCTCATCAATACTCATCACCTATAATGAAATATTAAATTTCGTACTTATGACTCAATAGTACCGTTCTTAATCACATTTTATTTATTTTACATGTTTACCATTCTTTTTCTAATATTTTCAAGCTGACGCAGCATGCGACCAGCTGGTTCCCCGAAGTGTTCTTGATCAGACATAGTGTAAAGAAGAGGGATTTTGTGTAATTTGTCTTCTTCACGCGCCCCATGCTTTCTTTTTCCTCCTTCAGTACAGCAATGAAATTCTCACTTGACTAAACTTTAATTTTGCCCACTCTTGGCCTTAGCCGATAGCTGAGACTGTACTAAATCGATAATTATAAAGTTTAATAACAGAGCCTTTTCCATATATCTAATGATGCTCTGTTGCGGGATACTATTGTTGTTGGTTTAGTCTGTGAATTTTACCGGTGCCGTGTGGCTGTTTTCCGTGTGACACAACGCCAGGAGGGAAGGGATGACATGTCTGATGCAGTCTATTATGTGGGTATCACTTGGTGTTGGAATATCTCTTTCTTTGCTCTATTTAAATGTTGTCCAGTGGCCGTTAGTCCAAGCCTGGGATTCAAGAGCCCGTACTTACAGGCTGTTTTAAGGGGCTAGACACTTCTTGTAGACATGTTCCTCATATTATCCGTATTGTCTGGATAATAACCCTGGTCTATGACGGACCTTCCTATACACCTAAAGAAAGTGATAGAGATTGTGTAATGGCATCACAGATACCAATGACAATCAGGTGCTGTCGCCGGAATATTCGACCAGCCTCCTCGACCGTCATTAACGATCGGTCACTGCTCGCAATTATTTCTGCAATAGATACAATTTGATAGCTCCTGTCTTGACTCGGCTGGGCACCATTACGCACCTCTAAAAATTCAATTCTTTTGTTTCTATGAATTGAAGTTGCTGCCTTGCTGTATGTTCTGAATCACATCTGTTTGTATGATATTTGGAAATATACTGTTTCTTTTAATGAGGACTTGCAAATTGGGCGATCGACAAGATTGTTGATGATATTCAACCGATAAATTGTTAAACCCTACATCCCCAGACATGGTTTCAGCGGAGGTAATCATATCTCTCATATGGTGTCACTCTTCCCTTTTCCTTGGTCTTCTTGGAAACACCTACGTGTTACATGCCACTATTGCACACCGAGCAATCAAGCTAGATAAACTTTCAGTCTGGATTATACAGAACCTCGCAGTGACAGATTTAGTGAACTCGTGGCATTTCTACAAGTCCACTCTTAAGACGACAAATTTGATTCACTTTTCCAGATCCCAATGCAATGTATGTGCTGGCTGCTACAAAACTCAACGCCCCAAATCTGGCATCTCGTTCTCGACTACCTTCTATCTGGAATGCTAAACGCTTTGCCCTGTCTAACCCTCATTGGATTGAACGCCTATCTGGTGATTTTTGCGGTAAGGAAGTCCACCCGGTCAGTCAATAAGATGAATATTATGGTGGTTGTCTTGATCACAGCCTCGTTTTTAGTTGCCACTCTACCATACTTCATCTACTTCGTGATACGTGGCGATGTTTGGTCGGACGGAGATGTCATCCTACGTTTTGTTACTTTTGTTTTCTTCTTGGCTTTCTGGTCCAACCCTGTCATTTACTTGGCTACAAACAAAAACTTCTGGAATTACACTGTCAGGTTTATCCGACGGGAGAGCAATCGAGTTTCAGCTTCACAACGTCCAGTGGTTGTACAGGATTCTGTCAGGCATGGTTGTGTTGTAAGAACAAATGTTGTGTCCCCGGTCTCTGAGTCTACTGCGTCTTAGATTTCCACATTGATGGGCTAGAAGAAACCAGACACTACATCAAATTTTTCACAGATACTGACTACTGTGTTCTGTTTACAGTTCACTGTGAGGTTTCTCAATTCGGAGTCGCTCATCTGCCGGGGAAGATAAGCTACCAAAAACAAGCATTCGAGAGTCTACTGCATTATAGCTTCAATTATTCATTCAACATTTAAATCCAAATCAAGCTGTGTTGGGAATTGTTTCTGAACTGGCGCTGGCTTTAGAGCTATATTAATTTCCTTATTCGCTTATCGTTGTTATACTTAAAATAAATACAGTGAAAACTCAATTTACCGGGCTAGTCGGGGAAAGGGAGAATGCACGGTAAGTAGATGTTTTACTATGTTGAGAAATATCGGGGCCAAGGGAGAAGAACCGGTAAATCTAGGGAGACTGTAAATAGAGGCACGGTATATAGAGGTTTTACTGTAATCCATTTAGTGATCTTTGCATGATGTTTATTATACTTTTACGATTCACTGTTTGTAATTTGTTTGTAATTTATATATTATCAAAACGTTCAGAGACAAAGTAATTGCGGCGCCAAACTTAGATCACTCGCATATCAGATTCAGTAATCAGAAATTCTTAGCTTGAAATTTGGCATAGCATACAGTAGCTCACTTATACAAGTAAGCTAGCAATTTGTTGATTTTGGAAATAAATCATCGAGTTAACAAATAAGTGCGCTAGTTACTTACAATTATTTAATTCTTCCTCTCTCGCCCCTCCTCTCTCCACCTGCTTCCTTCCATCCTTCTCGCTTCTCGCTCCCTCCTCCCTTCTTCCTTCACCATTTCCCATCCTTATTCTTCGCTCCCCCCTTCTCCCTCCCGGCACCTACCATCGCCGACCCTTCTCGCCTCTCTCCTCCTCTCTTTTACTCCGTCTTTCTGCCCAGGTCCGCTGTCTACTAACTATTTAGCTAACTAACAAACGGATTAACTAACTAACTTACTACGTTACTTATTAACTAACTGACTAACTAACTAGCCAACTAATTGATTAATTCACAAACTAACAAATTAGTTACTAACTACCTAGCTAATTAATGAGCCTACTTATCTAACTAACTAACTAACTAACCTATTCCAGGAGGTGATCAAGATACACCCGCAAGCCAGCACGGTTGTTTGCAGGCGCGTGTTGGACCTGTTAGTGGCTCTCGGCCGTTATTTCCCCAATCACTTCCTCAGTCGGAGCGTCATTGAGTCTGGACTGAAGTATGGCGGATGTAGAGCTGCGGACGAAAAGAAGGTTCATATTAAGAGTTGAAAAAACCAGTGTCAGAATCCGAAAAAAACAGTTTTAGAATTTGAATAAACTAGTACATAATTGATTTAAATCACGCTAAAAGTTGTGGCGCTTTTTGGCGTGGTATAACACCAAGTTCGTACAAGTTCGCCATAAAGGACATTAATTGCTGATAGTTTTGGCAAAGAATCACAAAGAATAAAATGTAAGTAATGCAGAAAAATTTGGATGAAACTCCCATTCAACTGTTCAACCAACTTTATACAAATGTATATTTAATAATTTCTAGGTTCCGCAAGCAGAGCTACTTAACACTGGACTAGCTCTGACAGATTTCTGGGACTTCCTCCTCAGCTCCGAACACGGTTAGAATAGTTTTGTTACTGTTTTTCTAGTTGGATGTTCCTCAACAAGGTTTTCGTTTACCATAACCAGTGGTACTGGAAGTAGAACTGTATTCCAGCCCGTGCAGTCCAGTTTCTATCACTCTTTAAGTCTTTAACCCACTGAAACAGTTTAACTTAGATCGTTAGATCATGTGTGCAAATTTGTTGTAGTTTGGCAAATTGAAGGTACCGAAGAATTTTCGAATTTCCAAATTTTTCACGAATTCGCCATAACACTTGAAACTTAAATGCTTTCAGCAAGGCGGGGATTTTTACATGTACAGTTCATGTACACAAATTTAGATTTTAACATAAACTTTGCCTTTAAAAGTTTAAACTACTAAGCATGCCTGTCAAAAAGAAGTAGTTTTGTGTAGTCAAGAAAAATGTCAACTGCCTTGACTAAAGAGAAGGAGAATTTATCACACCGATGACTTAGATCATATGCAAAGAGAAGTATAATTTCAAAATGATTGCTGAAAACTTGGATTTTGATCGATTATCGACATGACAAGCTGTGTGAACCAATGTAATATTTCTAACAACTTTTGTATTGCAAACAAGAATTTGGCCCGCGTTAAACTGCGTTAAATTGCTTTGTGACAGCGGACAGTTGACGGTGCCATCAAATATCCACGAAATTAAAATCGGATGGGTTTTGGAGACGCTGATCTTATGATCGCCTAAATCAATAATTTGGATGCAATATTGCAATAATCCTACCTTCACTGCATTAAGGTGTTAGAAAGAATTGTAAATTGGGCACATGGCTTACTTCCAGTGCAAAAGCCGATGCGAAAAAGTGCCTGAAGTACTGCGATTGGGCTGGGTTGCCCAACCCTACCCCCTTTCACGACCAACATTTCTTTTCCTTTTTTGCTTCGCAAAAAAGCACGAAGATGGAAAAAAATTTGTGAATGTTATATTTTATCACATATTAAATACGTTAAATAGACACAGTCGAAATTAATGTATATGAATGAATGTTATGTACCCATCGATATCCGCACATAGAAAATTCTAGCATGAAAATATAATCAGGATCTAGACTTTAATTCAAACAGGATTTAGAGATTTATATTTCAATCTTTTATCCTAAAATGATTATTTGATGAAAGTAATTTGAAAATTAAGCCAAACTTTGACCTGAATTGAAAATTTATTTCAATTTGGAGTAGAAGGGACATCTTTGGTGCAGATTAAATTTCCTAACCCAAAACCTAAAATGAAAATTCGATGTATGAAGGCTAATTGACAAATTATCTTGATCCTCAATGTAGCTTGAAATCAAAATTTTAAGTTAAGACTTTGAATTTTTTTGAAATTTCTTGACCAACTTTTATCCGACTAAGAATTTGATTTAGACCAAAAAATTAAGATACCGTCGGTACCATTTGAGGCACTTTTTTGGAGAGGTGCGCTGCAGCTAGTTCCTATAACTAGCAGCTGTACCATGCAACTAGCAGCAGCATCTGGTTACTTAATAACCTGGTATTTACCACTCTCTCCCCCAGTTAAAGGAAAAGTACCGTCTGGGAAAACGACAAAGATGACGACCTCGTCACACTTCTTGTCGTGTCCTATGGGTCAACTGATGGTCTTGTTAGATCATCCTGTTATCAAGAACAACCAGACATTAATTGACAGGTGGGGGCTTGTTTGATATATCTTGTTTGATATTTAAACGTGTTATATTACAACTTGTTATAGTATAACTTGTCATATTATCACTTGTCTTATTATAACTTGTTATATTATAACTTGTTGTATTATAACTTCTAATATCATAACTTATGCCTTATAAGAACCAAAGACTTCTACAGACGTTTGCATTTAGCAAAAAAGAAATCCTATAAAACCGACTCTTATCTTGTTATCACGTGACACATTCTCCAGGTTACTCCGACTCTTGTCCTCGATAGCGCACGCTCTGGCAGAGCAGACCTCTGACAAGAAGGACGAGAAGAAGAACAAGAACGTGGAGCCCCTGCCGGAGGACTGTCCTGAGAACAGTATTGAGAAGCAGCACCTACAACTTGTAACGAGCATCCTCACTACTGGAGCTTGCAGTGAGGTGGGTAGCTTCATTGCGTTAATTATTTTATCTCATTGTTAGTAATAATTGTAATCAACAATAATTCTTTATAGCAACCAGCACACTTGCCCATCTCGACCAGCATACTTTTCCATATTCCATAACAAAAGACATAATCGCCAAAACAACCACCATCCTCGTGCATAACAACACCCCAAGTTCTTATTTACACAACCTCATTGCAGGAAGGGCTGGAAGATGGGACCTCCCTCCTGTTACAACTCTCAAAAGTGAACTCCCGTCTCCGCGATCTCACTCTCTCCCTCATGCTGTCGGGTCTCCAATCTGTCGCTACCGATCTTCAACAGCAGGTGATTAAAGGAGTATTTTATACATGATTTAACCAGCTTTTGACATGTTCAATTAACGTCTTTTTAACTTATTTGGGTAACAGTTATAATGGGTAACCAGTAATAATAGGTCAACAATATGAAAAATGATCAGTAACTTTGACGGTAACAATTAACAAACACTTCTCCCTAGATAAAGCAGCTGTTGGAGGAACTAAAGGAAGAACACAGGAGAAACCCCCAGAAGAAGCAGAAGGAGAAGGACGTAACAAAGAGCAAGGCTCTGACGCTCCAACCGAACAAGGGTTCTCTGAAGACACCTCATCGGGACCTCCACCTCCCTGCAATGTCCAACCTGACCAAGAAAAACAGCAGCCAGGCTTACTTCCTCCGTATTCTTAAGGTTACCTTCCCTACACTTGGCGGTTGTGTTGTGAAATCTGTATTTTCAGTAGAATATTTCTCTGCTGTACATTACCGTAATGGCAAATTGCGAAATTTTTATTTGCTCTCTGAATTTGCAATTTGTCACTTGCCAAAAATAGTGTGACGACAAAAAGAAATTTATATCCCCTCGGTATATAAAATTGATTTACAGAAGTGAATCTAAGTGGGAAGAAATTGGTCACGTAAGCGTTTAGCATCGGCCGTAAACGTCGATGCGAAAACAGAAGTCAATTTGACTCGATCAACCACTCCTTGCAGGTTGTAATTGCTGTGAGGGACGTTACTATCAAGAGCATAGAAGCAGAAAAGGAAAAGAAGAAGAAAGAGCGGGAAGCCAAACTTAAAGAGGAGAAGGAAAAAAAGAGGAAGGAGAGGGAAGAACAAAGGAAAGAAGGAGAAGAGACCGAGAGCGAGGATGAAGACGAAACGAAGACAGAAGAAGATGACGATAGTTAGTGACTTCATTTTTGGTTTTAATTACATTTTTAAATCAGTAGTCAATGACTAGACACGATTATTTGACATAAATGATAAGATGGCGACTGGACTTGGGACCAGTTCACAGTACATAGTTCACATTGCACAGCTTTCGTCTCGTGAACTTTAAACACTTGGAAATATTTCCTAGTTGTTTACAAGTCCCAAGATGGAAGTACGGTGTTTAACTGTGCCCGTTTACCGGTTTAGCCTTATCTGGTCCCCTGCTACAGGGCTTGTAAACAGGGATCGGCCAGTTAAGGGCGGTCCGTGTAGGTTAACACCGTGCTTTCAGCTATACAATACTTTACATTAATGCCCTCTGAATACCATCTGCTAGCTGAAAAATGTTAATATTAGGTAAAACGAACTGAATATCAAATAAAAAGAACTGTAAGAGCTAAATGTAAACTTAAATTGTTGTAAGGACTGGTCGTTCCCCAATTTCGTAATCATTTGGAGGCTCGACTTTTTCTGATATAGAAATTGAAATACTCCAACGGTTACTCTAAACCAATATACTGAAAATTTTTTTAAAAATTCTTAAACTACTTTCTCTATCCTCAGAGACTGGTGGCCTGGGCCCGCTGTCAGAACAACTCAAAGTATCCCAACTGTGGTCGACTTTGGGAGAATGTCTCACCGAGCTAGGTTCAAGCAACGACACTCACGCCGTCCTCGTACTGCAGCCTGCTGTTGAAGCTTTCTTCCACGTTCACGGTATCGACAAGGCGGCCGGGGCGGCGGCACGGCGGGGCCGCAACACCTCCGGATCTCTGGATCTGCTGACGGAGAGTCCAGCACCGCTTAGTGTGGAGCCAGTGGACAGTGTCAGTTCACTGAGCTCCGGGGGTCAGGGAGCTTTGTCTTCCTTTACCTCCGATATGTGTCCGGATACCCGGAAATTCATCACCTTTGCGGAGCAGCACCGGATCGTACTGAACCAGATATTACGACAGAGCACGACGCCGCTGAGTGACGGACCCTTCCAAGTGTTGGTAAACCACACCAGAGTACTAGACTTTGACGTGAAGAGACGTTACTTTAGGCAGGAGCTGGATAAGATAGAGGAGACAAACAGAAGAGAAGACATTGCTATCAGGGTCCGGAGAGAGCACGTCTTTGAGGAGAGTTTCAGGGAGCTACATCGGAGATCTCCTGAAGAGCTGAAGAGCAGGTTGTATGTGATTTTTGAGGGCGAGGAGGGGCAGGACGCGGGTGGTTTGTTGCGGGAGTGGTATCAGATCATAGCTCGCGAGATTTTCAACCCGCACTACGCCCTCTTCACGACCACACCTGGTGACAAGGTGACGTATGTCTGTAACAGTTTCAGTCATTACAACCCCAACCATCTGGACTACTTCAAGTTTGTGGGCCGAGTTATTGCTAAAGCGATCTACGATAACAAGCATCTGGACTGTTACTTCTCCCGGTCCTTCTACAAGCACATCCTGGGACAATCTATCAGCTTCAAGGACATGGAGCATGAGGATTACGCCTTCTACAAGAGTATGATGTTCTTGTTGGAGCACGATCTGGTGGAAGCAGGGCTGGACAACCTCGACTTTACCATGGAGATCGAGGAGTTCGGTGTGACTGAAACTCGGGAGTTAAAACCTAACGGTCATGAGATTGCCGTTACAAACGCCAATAAAAAGGAATACGTAAAGCTTATTTCTCAAATGAAAATGACCGGCAGCATACGATCTCAGATCAAAGCTTTCCTGGACGGTTTCTACGATATCATTCCCAAACACCTGATCTCGATATTCAGTGACACTGAACTGGAACTCCTGATATCCGGGCTCCCGACGATCGATATCGAGGATCTAAAAGCAAACACGGAGTATCATAAGTTCAGTCTTACCTCTCTCCAAATCCAGTGGTTCTGGCGCGCACTCCGATCTTTCTCCCAGGCGGAGCGCGCCAACTTCCTTCAGTTTGTAACGGGTACGTCCAAAGTTCCGCTCCAAGGATTCTCGTCTCTTGAGGGAATGAACGGCGTCCAGAAGTTCCAGATCCACAGAGACGACAGATCAACTGATCGGCTACCCTCTGCACATACGTGTTTCAACCAGCTCGATCTACCTGTGTATGAGACATACGATAAGCTCAGGAAAAACCTTCTGCTTGCTATTAATGAATGCCCTGAAGGTTTCGGGTTAGCCTGAGCTGAGTCATTGATATCCGTTGCCGAGCAACTATTGAAATTTGTGACCAAGATGCTGGTTGCCGAACAAGTATTGCAGTGACATCTTGCTAATTTTTGGGGATCGTTGTAAATTATTTTCCAATTGGGTGCAATAAATGCTCCAGATCATACGATGCATTGTTGCATTAGTTTTTAAGTTTTTGGGCTATACAGTTAATTGGTATTGGAGGGGAGAAAGAGAAAGTTAAAGTTGTTTGTAATTTGTTTTGATACTGTTAACAAAACATGAAGTTATAGGGGCTTTAGCTACAATCGTGACTAGTTTGAGGACCCCGAACTTTGATTATCTAACTCCAAATCTGAGTTTACTGACCATGATTCATCTAATGCCGCCAGAATATGACAAGTTTGTTTGTACATGGTAAGAGGCTCTAAGATATTGGTTGCGTTTCTCGAGTTTATCTACTTATGTTGGTCTCGAACCTGTGAGTTATTGGTAATAGTAGTAGTAATACTTATAGTTAGTATGGCTAGACTTCGTAACAGCTGGCTTAAATTTCCTATGAATTATCATGATTTTCATACTCTGTTAACCTCTAGTTAGAGTTTCTCGTGATTGTGTAACTGTTCCCCAAAAATCTTAATAGTTTTCAAATAAACTTAACACAAATCCAAATGTTTAACTTTGTTCAACTTCAATGGCAAAATAAAAACTGTTCATTCCATGCAGATCACAGATGAATACATTAAAATTAAATCTGTCTCAGTGTGGATCATAGTAATCAATCATTCGCATAATCGATGATATAGTTTTTCGAGGTCATATACGACTCACGTTAGACTGATGTCATTTCGTCAATGAAATTTAACGAACGTCTTTTTCGACACTCTGTAAATCCGAATTTGGGATTGGACTGTCACAGACTGATACCCAACTCTTGCAGTTGGGGCTGACGCGGTTATACCTGACTCTAGTCGACCCTCGGCCTCATTCGAAACGAGAATAAAATTTCGGGAGGGTGGGTGCTGCCGCACAATGTTTGCCCGGGGACGGGGGACGTCAGTCTTTGTTGCGTAGAGAAAGCCGCACAGCGCCCGGTAATACAATTGACAATTGTAAACGAAACAACCTCATTTAGCTTTGACTTTGAGCTGCGAGTTCACCTTGCCTTCCGTTGAGGCCCATTTTCAAATTACGACTACGAGGCGGCTGCCGCGCTTCGCGACAGCAGGTCAGACAACGTCTGACAAAGTTCACCTAACCTGAACCAGGTGCTAACCCTAACTTGTCACTAGGTGTTACCTTGACGAGATTATATCCGTCTAACGTTCTAATTATATCCGTCTAACGTTCAGCTTTAGCTGCGTGAGTCGGGTATCACCGCGACAAGGTGTTACCCGACCCGCGCGCGGCTCGCAGTGCAGTTTTCTGCAGCTCTCGTCGTGAACCCTAACTTGTCAAACCCTAACAGTAACTTGTGGTGGCGCGCGCAAAAGGGCTTTGGTTAGAGCAACTCTGGCCTGACAGCTTTTGACGAGATATTTAAAATTATATCCGTCTACCGTTCTAACGAAACTCGTTCAGCTTTAGCTGCGTGATTCGGGTATCACCGCGACAAGTACGTGCCATGCCATATGCCTTGCTTTACTGGTTTACTTTGCGCGTACGCGCAAATTGAAAATGGGCCGCAACGTAAGGCAAAATATTCGTCTAATTGCTAATGTTCTAACAAAACGTTTCGCCAGGAGAGCAGCAAAGCTGCAAGCCGCGCGTTGCCTGGGGACCTCAGGCTAATTGTTTTTGCAACAAATTCCGAACATGGAGGGAAACGTAGAGAAAGCCGCGCGCAAACAGCATCAACGGGCGATGCGCGTCTAGAATTTCTTCGAAGGGCCAGAAAAAGGGCCGCAACGTGAGGCAGGGCAAATCAGAACTGAGATACCCAGGCAGAGCTGACAGTAGGGAGCGCCCGGTAATGTGTAATTGACGTTGTCTGACTTTGTCCGACCCTCATTCGAAGCGAGAATAAAATAACGCGGGAGGGTGCGCGCTGCTGTACAAAATTGACGCCGCGCAGTCCTTGCTCCACAGGCATTGTCGAGGTGTTACCCGACTCGCGCGCGGCTCGCAGCTTGCTGCTCTCCTGGCGAGAACGGTAGACGGATATCATCTCGTCAACACAGGCACAACAGTTGTCGCGGTGATACCCGACTCACGCAGCTAAAGCGTTAGAACGTTAGACAGATATAATCTCGTCAACCTCATGGACTTAACGTGCTGTCACCCATGCCTGGGTACTAAAGTCCTTCTTGTATTTGTACCCCCCGATCGGAGGGAAACGTAGAGAGAGCGCATGCAGCGCTTGGTTATATCTGATGGCATCCATTTTATTTTTAGGCCAGGTGTATTTAGACGAAATTCTATAGATCAAGATGTGCATCGCCCGTTAGCACTCTGATGTTCGAATACTTTGAATTTATAATGACCGGAAACGGGGCCGGCAATGAATATCGGGATTTGAAGGTTGAGTTTGACTTGGAATAGATGATGCTCGCTACTGTTAACCTTTAAAGCCGGCTAAGAACCGTCAACCGACCGCTTAAAATCGGCTAAGAACCGCGTAAGAACCAAAAATACGATAGTTAAGTCAAATAAATTAGGATAAAAAATGATTAACGACCGGTTAAGAACCGCTTGCTAGCTAACAGCGACATAAAATTGAATAAGGTTTAGAACCGACTAAGAACAGCTAAGCCTTAAGAACCGCTTGAGATCCGACAGCAATATTATGGTTAAAACTCTCATGCTCCTGTTAAAACCCATAATGGCACTGTTGGCTATCAAGCGGTTCTTATTCTTAAGCAGTTCTCACATCTTAACATCACTTGTAATCCTATATTATTCGAGTTACAATTATCTATCGTATTTGCGGTTCTAAAGCAGTTTTTAGCCGGTTTAAGTGGTCGTTCCACGGTTCTTAGCCTGCTTCTTACGGTTCTGAAGCGGTGGGAGACCCAAAAATTTGTTGGCAGAAGTACTAGTATCATTTTCAGGTAATTGTTTCTCATATCGAGATCAAAATCAAACAATGATGAACGCTTTTAAATGGATCATAATTAAAATGTTAATTACTTTTTAACGTCTTTAATGAAATTATAAACGTATTTGATATTAGTCGGTCACAAGGCACAAACTGAATCAGCTTTGGAATTCCACATAAATCACCATTATACAATCATTTCTCTAAATTTAAGTTTATCTATGGTAATCCATTGCGCAGAATTAAGTAACATCTTGAACTTAACATTTTCAGTTAAACTTGGAAAAACACCACCTCTGACCGGCTGACGTCTTGCCTCAAAACATCGTGCCCCAGAACGTTGTCACCCTGAGATTTTGCCCCAGTGACTGAGTGACAATAGACATTCTGGTCCACAATAGACAACTTCGTTAGGGTTAGGGTTTCTGGGGCAAAAATTGTCACGCAAAATGATGTGGGGCACGAGGTTCTGGGGCAGGACGACGGGAAGTGGGAACCCTAAACCTCTTACATTAACAACAGCCTAGAATAGGACGGCAACAAATCCCACACGTCATAGAATTGAAGGAGCTCAATATATATATGTACAACAAAAGAAGGCATCTTAGTCAGATGCGTCTTTATTCATTCTTGTCGCCCAAATTAACTTTGCCTATCCCAATCCGCGACATTTCATTTTCTGTCATTTTCACGTCATATATAACAATTTTGGCATGCCAGGCTGACTTAAGCTAACAGTGACTAAACAATAATAGTTTTCCGTCACATGGGGCCTGTGCTTACGATTAGATGCAATAGATTATACACATCTGGTCAAAAAAGAGGCTATCATTTGGCAAAGGCTATCACTTATCAGTTCCATCAACTCAAACATTGCATTTAACAACGATACTTCACATTTCCATTGAACACTTGCGATACTTGTTTCACATAAAAATATTAGCTACAAAAGGTTCACGTAATCTGTGATATACACTGTGTATGATACACCTCCCCGCTCGTAGCCACACTACAATTGCTATCAGAGAAGGGATGGAAACAAAAGGCACAATAAGTTCCACTTGTTATCTTCACTAGTCGCTTGGTGAAGCCCACCCTGTCCGCTCGCATCCTCGCCCACTCCAGCTCGCTGAGACCCTTAACAATCCGGCTAGTCCGGTAATGGTGAGCCTGACATCCCAGAGATCGATACACGAAGGGCTCTATCAGAGATATCGGCCAGTCCTGGGGTATAATCTTGTAGACCTCCGAGTAGTTGAACACCGAGCTCCGGCTGTTCAGAAACTCCACCGCGCGTTCCAGCAAGGTGTCCCGCAAGGCCGGATCAGAACAATTCAGATAGATCTTCAAGAGGAGGAGATGCAGTTCTTTCCGGCCTGACGGCCACTCTCTACAATACTCTTCCGCACTCCTCACATCGTGCACCTCGTACACCAGGACTTTCAGCGCCTTTTCGTGCTCCTGAGGAATGTTAAATGTCACCCTGATTAGTAATTGTATCATCATAAAGTTGGGGTTGTTAGCAAGCAAATACCAAGCTTGTGTAACAATCAGTGGACCAGGGAAGCAGCAGTGTGTAAAACACTTGGAGCTTGCTTCGAACATTTACTTGTAGCATGTTTTAGTATAAGTCACCATTCGTAAGTTATTTAGTTAGGAACCACGGATGTTAGGGTGAATAGAGGAAAAGTAGCGGAAACTTTTGCCGACCCAAACCTGCAGTTTGCCGTAAAGGATGGCGAGCTCTTTTTTCAGTACAGTCCCCTGAATCTTGTTGAGTATGAGCGAGACAGCATACTTGTCACTTGTCAGGAGGTGAGTCTGAAAAAAAGTTCGGTTAAACGTTATCTAAAATTGGTGTTTGGTGATAAATGAGGAGAAATGATTTTAACAGCGCGTTTGAAGAATTTCAGACACATTCCAGTGCGAATACCACCGAAGATTTGCGCTGCTTTAGGGAAGATTTGCAGTGGAATCTCGATCTTTTCTTTGTTAACCTTATATTAATGAATCATTTGTGTTTTATATTGTGATTGTCTATATGCTACAGTAAATAGAGAGTAATTCAGAAAGTGCATTCTTACTTTGGTAGAATTGAGAGAGCTTTAGTAACGACGAGATGTGGCCAACTATTTACTATAAGTATATACAATAAGTATATTTACTATAAGTATATACAATAAGTGTATATATTGTAAGTATATTTACTATAAGTATATCTACTATAAGTATATACTATAAGTATTACAAGTACTATATTGTGACAATGTAAGCTCTCAATGTTCTCTTCTTCTTCGACCTTCATGCACACTGCACACCTTCATGCACACTGCACACTGCAAAGACGCCTAAAGTCTCACCTTAGTAAGCAACACATTGATATTCATTAAGTTAATCAGATCTAGATGTAACAACCTGGCCAGAGAAACTATAGCAATCTCTACGTAGTTATGTCCAATACAGAGAATTGCTTCTATTTCAACCACAGTAAGATCATGCAACCTAGATCATCCAGAGTACAATTTGACACAAAGCCTGAGTAGGTGCTGTGTGCAAGTAAGGACCGTTATCTCGCACCGACTTTTAACTAGGGAGGCTAAGGGATGTAGACACAGTTTGTACATTATCCATCCTTCATAAAACTAGAACCTTAGGTCCTTGAATCTTGAATCCATTGTCCTTGAACCCGGACAATCCATGGATTACATAGTAACTATTTTGAATCTCTAGATTTTAAAGAATTGGTAATTGCACCACATTTGACAATAACCATTGAAATATATTTTGAGCAAAATACTCAATAGAAAGGTACAAACCATGTAAAAACAATCTGGCGGTATACGTTCAATGTAATTAATTGATTAGCAGTAGTTCACATCCTGCTCTCTCTCACTCTCTCTCTACCAAAGACTATATAAGCAATATGTCTCTTGTAGCTTCATAGGATAAATGACGTCGTATTTGTACTGTTGACGAGCGAGACATAAACCATCCGGAAATCCTCATTGTTCGGATATTTCCCCAATTTGCAGCTTTATTGTTAAGTTATTTAGATGTTTGACGCCATGAATAAAACAATGACGAAAAGAAAAGATCGCTCGGTACATTTCAAGACTAGTAGCTCTCACTCTCCCTACGATAACTATATTGTCTTGCACTGTTCTTTCACATAAACGCTTTGAAGATGTTGGTCTTGTTTGCGCTGTCTTTTACAGTGGTAACCCCACAATCCTCCGATGTAACCAGTCTGCATTCTGTTAGAACGACATCGCACACAATGGAGTGGGACTTTGCAACACCGATACCTCCGTCTACAGGTTTATATTCTGATTACAAGAACTACTTGCTCTAATAAGGGGTAGATCACATATTACCGATTAAAGTTGCCTTCTATAGAGTACTTTGCGTAGTAGAAAAGTCGACGTTTTGTTTTTGGATATTGCAAAATAACATTATTGGTAGATTAAAAAAAGACAAACTTGTTACCGTCTATTCGATTAATTTAGCTTCTGCAAACAAAGGTAGATTAGAACGAGGCTAAAGTGTCAAAACTACAATTTTTCAGATACCTGTAACATAAAAGAATTTCACGGATTTATGAAGTATGTTTGTAAAGACGACTGGATAAAATGTCACAACTCAAGTGAATTCTACCAAGTGTATAACGGATTTGAATTCTCAAGAAACATATGCACGAACGACAAGCATTTCTATCAAGCTTGTGATAATACATTTTCCGGAATGAAAATAACTAATGACGAAATTCTCTGCGGAAATTACTTGTGCAAAAGCAAAGAAACCCGTTATAAGTTTATCGGAAGCACCGCTTACATCGAGAAAGAAGATAAAGTTTGTAATGGACAGAGTGACTGCATCAATACTGACCTTGATGAAACAAATTGTTTTAAATTGAACTTCACCGAATTGCCGAGTGGAGAATCTGTGCTTTCATCACTGGTGTGCGATAAAAAGTGTGATATTTACAGTTGTGAGGATGAAGCTAACTGCAATGGACTGACATATGGCATATACTGTAACGTAGAGTATATTTATGACAGTAAATATTATTACCGTCAACCAAGCGCGGTATGCCGAGGGACTGATTCAAACCAGTTCCGGTTATCCTGTACCAACGGTGAAGATATCAAAAATTGCACAGTGACTGATGACACTGAATATGCTTGTAAACATTCATTTGCCAAAGAAGGTTCGACTACATTGGTACCAATACTAAATTTCACGAGATGTGCTGCCTTTTTTCCTGGCAAAAAGCGATATTGTAAGGGCACTGCATTTGATCAGACGAATTGCACTGACACGGAAAGAGTTGGATTGAGTTGCGAAGTAAACGGATATCCTTCCACACTTTCCATTTTCATGATTTGTAATGAAAATAAAGACCAAACATGCGATGACAACATTGAAAACCAGTGTTTAAATGTTACCGAATCTTGTCGTGTCCACAAGCACCTTCTTTGCGATGGAAAAGTTGACTGTGAGGGTGGGAACGACGAAAATAACGTGATATGTAGATCAACGACAAAAAAGAGCTGTGAACGACGTGTCGGGCATCAAGAACCATTACAGATTCCCCTGGTTTGGCTGACTGACGGAATTAAGGACTGTACTGATGGTAGTGACGAAATTAGTGGGGAATGGCAAAAATGTGGGGTTGGGAAGTCAGTGAGGTTTGTGACTGAGGGTGAAAAGTGCGAAAACGTTTTCATTTGTCGCTGGGGGGAACCAGGGTACGTGGAGTTAAGGGATCTTTGTGACGGGGTCGAAACTTGCGGCAATGAAAACAAAATATGCTCTGAATCCCATAGTTCTTTTTCCATATTCACTTCACTTCTCACTACAGAAATGGGTATGGAAAAGAATCTATCATATTGCATCAAGGGTCTCGAACAGTTGGAAAGCTTGGCTGGGATTTGTAACACCGAGCAGTTTATTTTTCCAGACCACGAATTCTTTGATATTGATGCGAAAGTATCACTGACTCTTCCCAATCAAACAACAAATTGCAACGACATGTTTGGAGAACAATACTTGTTCACAAGCTGCACCGACAGATGCATGAACTCGCCCTGCCCATTAATAAATGTCCCAAGGTACGAGGTATGTCCCGAACAATTCAAAAATAGGGTGGGAACCATTGCTAATAACGAATATTTGGCATTTTTTACAAAACAATATGATAATAAATACTCGAATAGGTATTTCGTCTGTGAGAACAAGATTAAGTGTCTAGATTATTCGAAAGTGTGCAATCTTGTTGAAGACTGTGGGGACGGGTCCGACGAGAGGCACTGTACCAATCATTTCTTCTGCAACAGCTCCAGTCATTACATTCCAAAGACGAGTAAATGTGACGGAGTATTGGATTGCAATGATCTGTCCGACGAATGCAATGAGGAATGTCGAAGAGAAATTCTGGAAAGTTATCCTCTGAAAGCTGTGTCGTGGATTGCAGGGATTTTCGCCATATTGGCAAACTCCTCAATCGTTATAAAAAAGTTGAAGACATTGAAGAACTGCAAAAATACAGTTGTATTGGTGACCAAGTCCCTCACAATTTTAATATCCCTGGGTGACGTCATGGTAGGTTGTTATCTCTTCTCCGTAGCGATTTACGACGGGATTATCTTCAAGGGAGGGTATTGTCAACAGCAGATCGATTGGATTGCAAGCGGGCAATGTTCAACGTTAGGTGTTCTAAGTACTATAGGCGGTCAGATGTCGCTTTTTTCCATGACTGCGCTGAGTGTATCTCGTTTGTACGTGGTAATAGATGACAAGAAGATCCACGGGCAAGTAAGTTGTAAAAGGAAGATACAACTTGCTGTATCAATATTAGTCCTTATCATGTCATCAGCTGCGATTGGATTCACCCCAATCGTACCAAGGTTGAAGGATTATTTTGTGAATGGGGTTAAATTTCCAGACGTACTTAGGTTATTTGTAGGAGTGGTTGATAAAGGAAAAGCGATGGCGATCTTAAAGGCATATTCAGGTAGGATGAAAGATAGAGATTTGAGTTGGAAAATGATAATCAACATGGTGAATAGAATGTTTTCGCATGACTTCGAATATGAAGACTTTGCCGATGCCGATAATGTTAAAACAATAGGTTTCTATGGTAATGATGGAGTGTGCCTCTTTAAATATTTTGTCCATCCCGGTGATCCACAGAAGCTGTTTGTTTGGAGCATTCTAGCAATTAACTTCGTCTGCTTTCTTTGCATTGCCATCTCTTACATCTCCATACAAGTTCTATCACGTCGCTCATCCTCAAAGACCACCGCCAGTCCAGGTGCAGTTCACACACGAGCCGTTTCTCGTCGGCACCGCAGAATGAACAAGAAGATAGCGACGTTGATCACTAGTGACTTCCTGTGTTGGGTTCCCTTTATAGCTATCTGTGTGTTGCACTCTGGGGAGATGCTGGACGCGACACCCTGGTATAGTTTATTCTCTATAGTAGTCCTCCCTATCAACTCTGTTATCAACCCCCTAGTTCTGGATGATACAATCTGTAATCGGGTTGTTTTTCCTCTGCAATCCCTGGTTCAGCTGCTGAAAAGCTATTCTCTCTGTAGGTGTGGAAAAAAGAAGCGAGATTTACACAAATCGAAAACCTGGTCAACGCAACTTGAATTTAAGGAAGTGAAACGGCAGTCAAAAAAATTTAATGATGTAAAAAGACTGCCAATTGTAGAAGTAAGACGACAGTCTCTAAAGGAAATGAGAAAACAGTCGTATGTTTAGGGTTCACGCTTAATTGTAGGTAAACGAGGAAGATTTTTTTACAAATATTAAAAACAATAGCTTTTGGGTCCCTTTGGGTGCCTTAGATATGGCTGACTTTAGATTAATTTGAAGTTTTATTAAGATAATTCTCATTGCACGAATAACCGACAATATTTACGATTGGAAAATTAGTCAAATCTTCTCATTCAGCACAAGTAAATATACTTCAATACAATTTCATAATGTTATAATTTAAAAAATGAACATATTGATATTTATCATATAAAACTTGATACGATTTAACGACTTGAAGGTCAAGAGAAAGTTTTTTACAATGAAAAACGAGTGTTCATTGAAAGCAAGCGTGTACTATCGTTGGTAACAGAATTTGTTTTAAACCGTACATATGTTCTCTGAAAGAAAAGTGAAGAAAAGTCTTTATTGCAGCTTTCAAGATATTCATTTCCGACAACTATACCTGTATCCTATTTAAATGATGCCTGTAATTTGCCAGAAAAACGACTGTAGCAATCAAAAGCGCCCCAATAATGACAACTCCAATTCCAATGAAAAAGTCAGACAGTCTACCCGAATACCCCGGGAAAGTACACTCGTATGCACCCCTTTCTGCAACCTGACCATTCAGACACTTTCTACACTCGTTTCTAAAAGAGATCGTGTTTTTAGGACACACTTCACAGAGAGTAGCGGTGTCGGTCGTGTATCCCGTGCCATGCGGGCACTGCTTTATAAGGGTGACTGTAAAGGATGCTGTAGTGTAAACCTCAGTGAGAGGGTCTCTTACTCCACACTCCCAAGATCTTGTTATCTCTCGGAGGTTAGCAGGAACTGGGCTGGTGGCTAGTGTCAGGGTCAGCTGGAATATTCCAGAATTTTCTGAATCCACTTCTAGTTCACCTCTTGTTGAGATATTCTTGGTGGAATAATACACCACTGTTTCCCCAAGAACTTCAATAAGATATAAGCTGTCTTCACTGATAACATCGAACGAAACAGTACATGAAGCTCTCACTATCTCATTATCCCTTACAACAATATCCTCTACCTGCAGCCCCACACACTGACTTACACCACTAGCTGACACATGTCCTGTTGGACACTTTTTACATTGGCCCTGGTGTGAGAAGGTGAGGGGAGGACACTTCACACAGCCCCCCGACTCATCCAACCCTGCTCCATACGGACAATGTTTGGCGATGGAGAAAGGGGCGAGGATGTACTCCTCTGATATACCGTCTCTAATTCCACATTTCCAGGTTTTTGTTTCGTTGGTTTCGTTTATCATAGAGGGAAGGGTAAGATATGTTCTGTAAGTTAGAAAAGTCTTGTTAAATAAAACACTCATGCTCCCTTGACCAGAAATATTTTCGGATGTGTAGAAAACTTCAGAGTCATCAAGAACTTGGATAAAGTAAATATCAGTTTCATTAAGACCAGGGGTATCAGGAGAATGAAAAGTAACGTTGCAAGTTGCGGTTACTTCTTCCCCCGTGTAACCCGCCATGTCTCTAGTCTCTATAGAGACCTGGTAGAAAGTGTGAGACTTGTCCTCCACCTGACAAGTGACAGATGTGTGGGGGGAGGAGTTTATACTGTAGGTTACATTAAACAGACTGGTGAGTGGTGAGTCCCGGTGTGTCTGGGACGTTATATCGTTGTTAGTCTGGTCTCTAAAACTAAGTCTTGGGGGTGTTGGCGATCTGCTGCTGGAGCAAGTCAGGGAGGTATTGTTTCCTTTTGTGTAAAACATTTTATTGGCAGATAGGGTAAGGTCGGTTACTTCGTCGTACATACAAAGACTATATGGAGTATGATATGTTTCGCCAGTTATTGTACTATCAATAAAGCTGCACCTTGCGGCAGCAGCTTCCCAGCCGGCAGGAAATTTATAAAGTGCAAAACCATCGCAGTATAATTTTTCAACCATGAATTTTTTATTTGTCGCTATACTACAATTGGCCGGCGTGGAAAAGTCACTAAAGACAACAAAATAGTTTTCTATGCCGCTATCATCACTCTCAATGTCGCTAGGAAGAAGTGCAATCTGGTAAAAACCGTTGCAATGACCTCTCGGTGGACAGACGGTTTCATTAGAAACCTCTGATATCTGTACGTAAGGACCCTGATCAAACCTATACCACGTCTCCTCTGCAAGATCGAAATCACAATCCCCACAAGTTTCTGGTTGGACGATTGGTACAACAGAGGAGAAGTTACAGTTATCTCCACTATCATTAGAGCGGTCCCATGCAACGTTCTGGCTTATACCCTTGTACTCGGTACTTTTGTTGTAGCTGCGGTAGGTAGAGGGGTCGGAACAGTTAACGTCGGTTAAACTTGATATTTTTACTAGAAGTAGTGCCGATATTAATTTGCAGAGAAGCATCTCATTCTGAAATTTGATTCGTGGTTTACCAAGTTCCTTTTAAATTAGTAGGATATTTAAAGCACCAAGAAATTGAGCAATTAGAAAACGTTCAGATATCTAATAATCTAAGGTTGTTATGCTAGATAAGCAACAAAACAAAGATCAAAGAATTATAGATAAGTTGGTTTATGACAAGTTGGTTTATGACAAGTCAGAGGACGAAGGAAAACAGCAGAACAAAATATCATCATGGTTTATGTAACCATGGTAGCAAATTCATCTCATTATTCGTCTGAGAAGCAGCGTAACTTGACACTTTGTAACTGGAATTGAAAGCTAGCTTGACGTTGTTCCATCCAGAAATCCAATGAATAACACTTAAATTTCGCTAAAAAGCAGTAGAAACTTATGGGTTTACCACAAAACAAAATACATCAAATTGCCGAGGTAAACCTACGCAAGTTTCCTGGTTCCTACACAAGGTTTACCTATAACACACAAGGTAAACCTGCTACAGACAAACAAACAGACAAACAAACAAACAAACAAACAAACAAACAAACAAACAAACAAACAAACAAACAAACAAACAAACAAACAAACAAACAAACATACTAACAAACATACTAACAAAAAACACGCACTCTTTTCCAACCTGAAGTTTCTTACGAATGTTGAGCGCTCTATTTCTAGGGGTTTGAGGAGAGAGGAGAAGAGAGAGGTACTGCTGTGCGAGTTGAGTGTGGTATCTGTTAGCATCTGTTCCTCGGTTGATCTGGGGAGGTGGCATATCAATATTAGAGGGTTCAAAGTTTTTGAATACGCATGCATATGTGGTCAACCATTTCTCTCGTACGTAATGATTGAGTCCTAAATCCATTCCAGCACACTCATTTTTTCGTTCATCTTAAACAGGCGAACTTCTAAAAATGTTTTTACAGGGCTGAAGACATTTCTCTACGAAATTCCTTCACCTACAATTTATTATTCATAGATTAAACCGAATTTTTTAAAACTCGAATTAAACCGTAATTTACATAAATAATTTTGGTTGATTTGTAAATTTCAAACTTGGTTATTCGGTCACTTGTTGTTTCAGTGCCAAACAGGGTCCGGCGATTTTGATAACAAGCGAGGCTGCAATCTTTTTCAATTTCGAGCTTAACGCTTCAATTCAGAAGTTGTGCGCCGTTTTTTAGATGAAACCTACATTTGATGATCTTTGAGTTTTTTCTCAGATCTAGTGCTAGCGTATTAACAGCGGATTATTTCGATTTATCACATTAGTGTTAACTGTTACCTATCCCGGACTTTGTTAAAGCTGTAATTTTTCGCACCAACAATTTCCAACCATATGGCATCAAATCACAAATTTGATTTGATGATTTAACGTGACAATAAATGAATATATTTAAAATGTTAAGTCAAAAGGTCTGAGTTTCTTGAAGTTTTATTGTTAACAGTTGATTTAATCCTGGTCTTTTGATAGATTTTTCTAGGTTAAATTCGAACAATTCGAGAGGGCTATAAAGAAATAATCTAATAGAGGATGAGAAATTTCTCACATCCGGAGAAGTCCTAGTATAAATAGTCGGTAATCCATCTAGTCAGTATCAAACTATCTAGTTTAACTGACAACTCAACAAAGATGAAGACGTTCATAATCCTGTTCGCTGTTCTGGCCTGCACTCTGGCCAAAGAAACGATGGTCAACCTGGCTGACAAAGATCCCAGAGTTCTCCAGTCTCTCTTCAAGAGTTTCCAGCACGCTGAAGGCCGACACTACGCTAACGCTCAAGAAGCCAGGATGAGGCTGAAGAACTTCAGGAAGTTTGTCGGAGACATGGCAAAAGCTAACGACGAAGACGAAGGAGTCGAATACGGAGTCACTTTCTTCGCTGATCTGACTGAGGCTGAGGCTCAACAATACTACGGGTTTGGAAACAGCACCGCCCCAGCTCCTGAGGTAGATGCCCCTGCTCCTGAAGCTCCAGCTCCCGAGGGACTTCAGTATGGCTCTGCTAGCCACAAGCACAGATACAACTCTGCTAAACACCAAAACACTTGCGGAAGTTGCTGGGCATTCACTACCGTCGGTATGCTGGAGGGATGGGCTCACATCAAAACCGGACAGAAACCCCTCCTTTCTGAGCAACAAGTCCTTGACTGCTCCGGAAGCAGCAACAACTGCGGAGGAGGATGGTACTACGAAGCTCTGGGATACATCAAAAACAACCAGCACCTTGCTTCTGCCAGCCAATACAGATATGAGAACAGAAAGGGATCTTGTAGACGTACCAGCTACGGAAATGCTATGCCCTTCAAGATAACTGGAGTGTACAAATCAAGGGGAGATGCTGATATGGCTTCCAGGCTGAACTCTGGTCCTCTCGGAGTTGCCATGGACTTCAGGAACATCAACTTCAGAGGATACTGGGACGGAGTCTGGTCCAACACTAACTGCAACCAGTGGCCTAACCACGCCATCACCCTTGTCGGATACACCAGTAGTTACTGGGAGATCAGGAACAGTTGGGGTACTGGATGGGGGAACCAGGGATACTTTAAGATCACTCGACGAGTACAGAATGTGTGCCAGATCGCCAGCAACGCCTGGTTTATCACCACAGGAAGTCAACAGGAACTGGAAGAGTAACTTCATACGACTTATTGATTATGTTTCGTGATGTCTAACTAAACGATTAACTACGGGTGTTTTCTTGTTGTAATTTAAAAATATGACAATTACATTTTCATTCAATTTAATAAAACACTAATTCAAGATATCAATGAAAAAATAATTGAGTCGACCCAAGCAACCTAGGGGTCGAGGTGCCGAGTTCCTTCAAATCAAGACGAGGTACTTCTATGATGATTACGAGGCTGATACTTACAACTAGCTCCTCCAAGAAAGCGATGATATGTAGAGGTCTCTCTGCCAGTAACGACAGAACATGATCGTTGTTCAGTTCTGCTGCAGTGCTTATCAGGAGTTGGAGAGTCTTGTCGGGGTCACGTGATATCAGCCACTCCACGTTACTCATTATTACAGCCTGGGAGGTAGAGTTTAGTATAGTGCTGTGAGTATTTGGCTTACGATATAGTCTATCATCCTCGAATTACAATAATTAAATAGATATTAGCATAACTTATTTCATGGTCGCTAAATTTTGTACCATTAATATTCGATTGCCGTAAATTAACACAAAAAATATTACAGTCAAACACACTGCCCCTCCAATAACCTTGCAGATATCTACTACCTGGATGTTTGTATCTAGTAGCAGGTCGACAATACACCCCAGACCCGGGTATCGGGGATCACGTGACTCCACCTCCATCTCCTCCAGCTGTCTCCACTGTTCCACCGCTTCTGATACAAACCCGCAACTAGCGTAGTATTCTCCTAGCTGAGAAGCAGGGAGAGTTAGAGTATACTCGTGTAGAGTGGGCTGGGTGGCAGTAAATAAGATTTACAAAACCAGGATTTATCGTATAAATTATACAACGTTTAGGCAAACAACGCTGCTAGTGCTTATCCCAGAAATCATAAAATACTAACCATATAGAGGAACCCATGAGCTTTAAGAAAACTGACAACACTTTTCATATCCATCGACCTTTTCTCCTTCACGAAGTCCGTCATCCTGTCCGGGTCGGTCAGGGCTACCAGTTTAAATTCGATCGTGTTTAGTTCTTCTGTTCTTACTCCTACGGGAACGTAAGGGATAAGATCTTGAAAACAAGATTGTTCAAGGTATGCTAACGGTGTGTCATGTGATTGTATCCACAGATAATAATAATCTTACTCTGATATTGAGGACAATCTAGCATCCATGACAGAAAATAATGTACTTTCAGTTCCAGTTCTAACCTGATCTAGAGAGATACTGCAGTAAAAACACGTGGTATTCCCGCCTCTTGTCCTCCAGTAACCCAGCAACAGAGACCTCACTGGAAGTGTGTTCGAACAGTGTGTCGTACAAACTGCATATGTCGGTTGGAGGGGTCTGTGTCTGGGTGAAGAGGCTGAACGCCTCTTCCAGCTCTCCTCTCGTCCAGTACATGTTTGCTGCGCGCTGTCTGTTGGGGAGAGTTGGTTAGGAAACATGTACATCATTGAAGAGAGAGAGAGAGAGAGAGAGAGAGAGAGAGAGAGAGAGTAGAGAGAGAGAAGAAGAAGAGAAGAAGAGAGAGAGAGA
>JH152675.1:438060-454728 GCA_000226015.1 Mnemiopsis leidyi | reverse complement strand
GTGATTGTTTTCTAATTTAGGACTCTCAGTGGTCTATTGATAGCAGGAACAGGACAGTCAGAATGGACGTGGATACTGAGTGAGTTCGAGTAGGTTGCTGGGCAGTTGGAAAACTGCAGTTATTTCAGTTCCTCAGTCGTTTTAGTACCTTAATTGGACCATTTACAAATACCAACTTTTTTGTGCCTTGTTTTGTTTGATCTTGTATAATAAGGTTTCTTGCAACATGTGCAGTTATTCTAGCTACTCCAAACTTCCAGTTTGAAATGCTACATTATCCAAAGTAAATCAACCAGCCAAATTACTACATTTGGGAGAGGACTATTTGAAATGAGACAGGCTTTAAATAAATTTAAGTAACAATACAAATCCAATCACTGATAACGGTTTAGCATAACCGAATGATGGTTTAGCTCTCAAATATGCTGCTTGAAGTATAATTTACAGCTGATAGCCCATCAGAAACAAGTCGAATGTCAACATTTGTTGGATAATGAAGGTTGTTACTTGGCTGCTGAGTGCGGTGCTGCTTGTCTGTAAGCTGCATGGTAAGTTTCTTACATTTTACTAGATTCGTTTTACTGATATGGTAAATCTTTAGTGTGATATTTTGGTAGAGTTTGCGGGCAGCATGTCCATTTCGACCATGTTTGTTGGGACAATCGTGGAGTGTCAGTGCCCAGTGGCCATGGTAAAATTTTAACACTTGACCAGGGGGTAAATTTCCTGGTGTAAAATCAGGGTCACGGCATTACCCTCCGTGATCAAACATAAACATATGATGAGATGAGACAGTACTGATTTTATTTTCAGCTTTCAGCGAGAATTGTGGGAAGGAATCTTACAGACTGCTTCCTGTAACGGGAAAGAGGATGCCATTAAAGACACCCTTGCACATTGGGGACACTATAGCAGGTTAAGGATGATTATTATTCCCAAGTTTGGATATGTTCCTAGAGCTAAGTTATCTAGAGTATGCACTACGTTCCTAGAGTACCCACATCTCAGTACCCACGTACCCAAAGTGAAATAGGAAACAGCGATCTAGAATAGGCATAAAATATGACTATTGAGCTAATTAATTTCACTTTTATAGTTTGCGGCATATTCGGAACCAAGGTGAATGACAACTACCAGAAAGATTTGAATCTGGCAATGGAAGATGATAACTTCATGATACTTCACATGGCTTTAAGGAGCTACAATGGAGTAGTGAAGGTGATTGAATCTCCAATTCTAGTTTTGGAAACAGCCTGCTTCTATTGTTGGGATAAAACTACGCTGCAACATCGTCTAATCAATTACCTAAACTAACTAGACTCGCACGTGATTGACTCGCACGTGATCGACAGTTACACTAAAACCTCAGGTAGCTCTAAACTCGCTGCATAATTCGGCATGGCAGGCAGAGTTGGCAGCACCTCTAGGAATAACTCATGTGGAGGGAGAAACATTGTTGGTAGAAATAAAATGTCATGAGGACGGTTTCCACATTTTTCTGGATAAAACCGTGAGTATCAAACAGTTATCAAACAGTAAGTGTAAGACTACGAATAAATATACAAGAATTAACAAGAATTGCGGCCGCTTTCATTGTGTCAGGCGACCGCTGAATTTCCCGTATTATGCCGTCGCTAATCGTACATTAAACTTCGCGGAATGAGGAATCAAAATACACAACCTTGTACCAGACGTAATTTCGGTTAGTTTTCATTGTTCTGCACGTGTACAATCAGACGCGCGAATTAACGCAGTCGTTCGATGCAGCCACGATTGAAAAATTCCACGCTGCACGCGCAAAGTTCAGACAAGATTGCGCGTTCTTTTCATTGTTTATTTCAAATGTCTTAACTCAGCTCTGCATGACGTCATTTTTGTAGTGTATGTGCTGCGTTCATAATTTATTCATACTGCGTTGTGTTCATGCTTATGGCGCGAATTATTCGTGAAAAGGATTTGTTCGGAGCTGAGATTGAAATCGTGCTTATACATTTATTTCTCAATCTGTAATATGTCATTCAACAAATTACTCAATAAAATGTAAAATTAAAATAATTTACTTTAGTTTTTCTTTCTCTTGTTTGATCTTACATCTTGTTGTAATTGTTGCGAGGCAATGATTTATACAATTCATGATGTGGAATACAATTACATTCTGCGGCCTGAGGCAGTTGAAACCTATGATTGTAATCGTCTACATAATTAAGTTTAATAAAGGAGCGTGCGCGCGCGGACGTACGGATGGACACTTTTTGAGCTAATATTCTAAAATTACCCTGTCGATCGCCAACCGTTGTTTTGATACGTTTTGTGCACGATACGTTTTGTGCACGATACGGGAAAAAAATAGGGAATGGATTTTAGGGAAAGGCCAAGTTATTATATCAAACGACAGCGTTGCTCGATATCGATTGGTCGTGGCTGACTCATCATTGCGATTTTTCTTTAAAAATTCGTACCTCATTGCAAAGCAAAAAGGGAAACAGGAATGATAAATAGCAATAAATACCATGACGAATTAATACTGAATACTGGACCAGAGATAAAGAATAAATCCAGCATTAGTTTACAATGCGACTCAATAACTAGTGCTAGATGCACCACGTATATGTTAATGGAATACGGTAAAGGCATACCAAAACTTTATCGATATAAACAGCCTTTCTTTTCAGCCGATCGGAATAACGTTTCCGTATCGAAGTGACTTCTCCTTACAGGACGTTAAATATCTAACAACTAGCGAACCTTATGACACCATCAACTGGAAAAATTGGGCACATGCTGCACTTATAGGTAACGATCAACATTGACAGGTATTGAACCTGCCTTCTAGCCAGACTATATTCACTGATATTGAACAAACTACTGTAGCTGAAATTCATGTCAAAAGATAAAAGTTGCAAACATACGAAAAAATAACAGACACAAACTTTAAACAGACAGTCGACTCATGTTTTATTTCTCAACCATCAAATGTGGCATTGTTTGTTGAGAAAATAAACAGTCCAAAATGGATAATTATAAATATCGGGTTTTTTTTGTCTACTTTTAAACTTTTTAATCTAGAACTATGCATTATGTACTTGTAGCAGTAAGCAGTGCCACATTCAAGTCAGGAAGGTTTGAATTTCATGACTGAAATGACTGAAATGTTTCGAATCAACTGACAGCGTTTTCATCAATTAAACTTTCAATGAGCCAAATCACATGGTAGAGAAGATCTCCGATTGCCACCTGGAAACTGAAAATTTTGATCAGTTAAAAAACTGCGTGAAAATACCTGTCGTTTCTACAGCTGTCCTGTGAAGCTCGAATATCTGCTCTGATTGGGTTAAAACCTTTTCCGTGAATATTTCTTGAAGTCTGGAAATTTCCATCACAGTACCCTCGATATTTTGCACCTGAAATTAAATACACAGGAATATAGTTATACATCGTTATTGAAGCTAGTCATAAGTGAGAAAATTATTTCTAGGGTACAATCGTAAAGGTAAATTCTTTGGACCAAGTTGCTCTTGATAAAACTTGGGCCCCAAATTTATTTATCATGTTCATATCCCTATATTGCACTAGATTTGAAACTCTTGACCAGAAGTAGCACTTTTCATGTGGATGTCAACTATAACTAGTGAGTACTGAGTGGTGAAGCGTAAAATAAGTTATTACATGGATAACATTTAAATCAATAAACTAGCGTGTATGTTAACGCAAGCCCAGGTTGCATGGAGCAATCAGGAAGTAAAGACACAAGAAACAACAAGACCAGAGAAGCAGCACCTCTGAGCTAAGAGCAGTGAGCTCGCTGTACATGTTCTCGTTCTCCAACTCCATCATCTGAACTTCCTCTGGACTGAGACCCAGGTCTTCTGTCGAGACAAAGTCCTGCTCTGATTTGGCGTACTCCTCGACCTGTCAAGAGAGTAGAATAAGGATTATATTTTTACTTTTCTTTTCAAACTGACCTCATGTCAGTGCCTAGGAATTATGATGTCCATGTGCATGTGTATACCAAAAAGCTATATCATTTAGTTAATCCACAGGATCCGAAAACGGGTGTCGCGGTCGGGCGACTGTAATTTTGAATTTTTTCGTCACAAACACTAACTCTTACAGGTAATGACAACTTCGTACGATGCTCTTAGGTAGTGCAAACGTTTCTAATTTGCTAACTGTTTCATATTGAGATATTTGACATTATTTGAATTAGATCATATTTGAATTATTTCATATTGAGATTTGAATTATTTCATATTGGGATATTTGACATTATGTGAATTAGATGATATCTATTTCTTTAAATGATTTGATTTATGATACTAACCAATTTACCTATTATAGAGAACGCCACCCTGGCCATTACTCCATATCTTGTTTATCAGATATTGTTGTTCCCAAGTTACCCTTCAGACAAATTGTCGTTTCATTGGTCAAAACCCCGAAAACAGAATAAAACACTAACTACTATGGTACCATATTGCGGCGACTAGGTCTAGTTAATAAAAAGTTGTTGCAGGTGACTAGGTCTAGTTAATAAAAAGTTGTTGCAGGTGACAGTTGAGACTTGAGAAAGAAGAGATAATTACAACTTAGTTAGTGGAACGCTGAACTCTTAATTTGTAACGGCTGGCTTAAGTATGCTCCAAAGAAGACTTTATATATTACATAGAAAGCAGGAACAACTGTACGTCAACCTGCAGGTCAATGGAAATACAATTACCGAAGAAGTGACTGAATTTCAGATTACCGCCGAAACTTTCAGCATTTTGTCACGCTAACTATCTTGTTAGTTTAAACTTTTACTGGTATTTACAGATCGTTGAATTGGTCGACTCCAAGATGGAGAATATCGTGTTTTCTGATATTGCTCACTATTCAAGATCTATCGTAACCGGTTTAATCATCGTTATAGGAATCCTCGCTAACACAACTTCTTTAAGTTTCTTTGTGAGGTAAGACAGAAATGTTATTGTTTAGACAGGGATTATTATTGTTATTGTTAGAGTGTAAGACAGAAATGTTATTGTTTAGACAGGGATTATTATTATTGTTAGAGGGGATCTATCTGCCATTATTTTCATTATGACGACCAAGAAAAGGGAAGTATAACATTTACCAATTAATGTAGAAGCCAAGAAAAGAAGAGGAAGAGATTTAAATTGAGATATTTTACCTACTTAAATTATGATAAAGTAAAGGTTGATAGGTAAAGGTTGTTGACACCTTCGTCAGACTTGAGGATATCAACTTCAACTAATTAACCAACTAATTTGAACAGGTATCAGAGAAGAAGTCTTGGAGACAAACTATTGATCATCCTTAACATCACAGATCTACTCATCTGCTGTTTCTGCTTGGCAAACCTCATTTTCTTCATTGACTATGTCAAGAGCATGGAGTGGCTTCTCAAGATCAAAAGAGTCACAAAAAGACAGGCTCCATCCCAAGACCAGGACACTTTTGTGATGTATTGGCACATTGCACTGGTTCCTCCCTGCATACACTTGGCCCTGTTTTCATGTTTCACAACACTTGTGTTGACTCTAACAAGGACAATTGCACTTGTTAAGCCATTGTGGTTGGTAAAAACCAGGCCGGTGTTCAGGTCGATAGCGGTCTGCTCTGTAATACTTACATTATTGTGTGGAGTTCACGGCACTGTCATTTACTACAAGCACCAGGTCCGGGCTGATTATCTTAGTCCGTATCAAACTAAACAGTTCATAACAGATGTCTCGGATGCACTGGATAAATTGCAGTTGTTTTTGGTTAGCACGATGGTGATAATTGTTGGTATTTTAACTGCAATGTCACTGAGAGCTCTGAAAAAATCGAAAAGCATCAAGATAGGACAGAAAGTTCAAAATGAAAACAGTAGAAAAGCCTCCATTGTTATACTAACACTATCAATCACATTTTGTATCTGCAATGGCGCATGGTGCTTGATGTGGTTGCCTCCACTGACGGTAGATATCTCTGCGAAATCTAAACTGATCCTTAAAATATTTACAGTATTTGTCAACATTTTTATGATGGCACTTAACTCAAGCGCGAACCCAGTTGTGTATCTGGTAAGAAACTCTGAATTAAACAGCTACGCTAAGAGACATCTGTTACGTCTCGGAAGGCTACTTATGGGCAGACTGGAGTAGGAAATTACCAGATTTGACCAAATGAACTATCATTACCATTTATGATAATTTTAATTGGGGGTTGTGAGCAAGCAAACGCAAAGCTAGCATCTGGCATGTGAATCAATCAGAGGACCGGTTGGAAAATAAGGCGAGGGGACTGGAGCGGGAATTGAACCCCCAATTAACGTTATCACAGGCACCCGGGTTGCAAGTTGGCCTTATGGCAGTGCTGTACATTGTACGAGCAACAGTGTGTAAAAACACTTTTTTAGTTCTTGCTTCCAACAACATTTACAATACCATTTATGATGTTCGAATTGAATAAATCATCAATCTGAAACATCGTAAACATAATAAATGGTTATGAAAGTTCAGTTTGGTAAAATCTGGTAATTTTCTACTATCGGATAATCTCAATTGTAAAGTAGGAACATTGTATGTTGCATCTGGTGTACGATTTGCGCCTGGATTAGATTTGCCGTGCGTTTTCAATTGTTAGTAAATTAATTAAACATAATTTTCATCTAAAATCGTCTTCTTTTTTATTATTTATCAGAAGATCATCCGTACCATAAAGTGATCCATTTGGCGTTGACTCTCCTTCAAAATTCGAAAGATTTAGATGTTTAGTAATCTGAAGACTTTGAGAGCTAATGTGATTTAGCTTATTATCTTTAAAAATTTTAATAATTTAAAGAAATTAATGTTGAACTTTGATGAAGTTGAATCTTCGAATAGGAGGAGAATGAAGATAGCATTGATATTTTAGGATGCCTAATCAATACAATTTTTGACCATACCCAATACCCATTACTAGCCAAAATCCAAATGAATGGTCAGTGTCTTACCCCCTAGTCAATAACCACAACAATGATAATAAGTTTTGCACGTGTATTAAAACTAATAACTTCCTCTGTCGGATGATAAGAAGACAAACCGGTGGTTTATAATCAATCACAGGTGCAATCTATATACAGAGTACTACTGCATTCAGTTCATTTTAGCAATTAACACCGTAATTTTTGTTATAGTTCGCTTTTTGGAGATTAATTTTGATGGAACATTTCGGTTGTATGAAAGAATACCGATGCACCTCTAATGGGACCCTAACGCCCAAAAGTGCACCCCTATGGGACCCTAGTGGGACCTTAATGGGACCTTAACGGTACTCTATCGCCCAAAACTGCACCCCTAATGGGACCCTGGCGCCATGGCCCAATTGTGGCCAAGCTGGCCCAAATTGGCCCAATGTCTCATCGTGGCATTTTGCACCCCTAATGGTACTCTAATGGGACCCTAATGGGACCTTAATGGTACTCTAATGGGACCCTATTGCCGGGCCATTTTGCACCCGTAGTGGGACCCTAGTGCCCCTTCAGAGACATGGATACGTACACTTGGACGTAAATCATTCAGCGAACTTCGTCGATCCTGAATCTGGTGCTCATACAAACAGGATAGAGGGAACTCACGTGAAAAACAGAGCACAGCGACGTGGTGGGCGGAGATCTCCAGATCATCAAGCTAGAGACCTGACAGAGTTCATGTGGCTCCGACAGAAATGACTTCTATCTTCGCCCGATAGAGCCAGGCTTATGTTTGCCAGCGAACTGCCTAAGCTCTTGAATTTTCAAAACTTTGTGTGATTTAGTTTTACCATTACTTACATTATAATTTGTGTGACTATATTTAGTTTCATCTCTATACCATGTAAAGTGCAGGGAGTGTGCGGCCGCTTAACTTCGAATAATTCTGCGATCAACAAGTTTACATTGGGCCAATTTGGGCCAGCTTGGCGACAATTGGGCCATGGCGCCCGGGTCCCATTAGGGGTGCACTTTTTGGGCGATAGAGTACCGTTAAGGTCCCATTAAGGTCCCACTATGGTCCCATTAGGGGTGCACTTTTGGGCGTTAGGGTCCCATAAGAGGTGCATCGGTATTCTTTCATACGACCAACATTTCATGTCCTCGAAAATTCTTTATCGTGCGGTAGTCTAGAGACAATAGCTGTAGTGGGCTTTCTCTCTCACTCAATCTCTCTATCTTTTAATCAATTTAGTCAATTCTCACGGTTTTAAAAGCTAAGTAGTACTCACAGTTGCCCCTGAATAACGGCTTTCCGGCTATAAAGGGTATTTTCTCGCCGACTTTAAGTGCGGACCAGAAGGAAAAAGCCCAGAATTTATAAAATCTTGTCATTTTAAGCTCTTCGCATGATATACATTGGGATACAATAAACTTGAAGTCATGCCAGTTTAACTGCTTCAAATGATCCTGGCTTCCCATAGCCAGAAAGTCAACGCGACGTAACGTTGCTTAGCAACGAGGTCCGTGCCATGCCCCTGTCCGCCGTCACAAGTATAGGCTGTAGATAATGAGGTTTCTATAATTTGCAGCTGTCCAGTCTTCTAGTATACCGGAATGATATAATTATCCCGGCCTTAATGAGTCCACAAGGGCAATATTAGCTATGAAGAGTTGCTTCAAGAGTGGAAGGTATAAAAATATTGTCCCTTCGTTGAGTTTGATAACATTTCTTACTTTCAAAGGATCACTGTATTCGTAGACTTTGACAGGAAATCTGGTTCCAGGAAACAGTCCGATCTACTGTTTTTTACAGTAAGTTTAGGGACGTAAATTTGTATTTGTTACACCTGTACCCAGGCCTTTAAAGTTATACTGAAGGGGCTCCTGGAAGATTCTAGATCTTTGAACGGGGACCCTCCTCACTTAACCCTCGATCACGGTTTCCCCTCTAGGATTGGCGGATCTGGGAATCGAACCCCCGATCTTCTGCGTAGAAAGTCGGGGTAGATACCTCTACACCAACAATAAAATTATTGGTATATGATATCAGCATTTCCGATTTATCTAAGCTGTTACAAAACAGTGCATGTTCAACACTCCATAGATTGTTTTTTATTAAAACATGGACTCTCTTGTGTTTTCTGATGCAGCCCACTACACGAGAACTACAGTTTTGGGAACAGCGACTACAGTGGGAATCATAACCAATTTGTTATCGCTGTCTTACTTTGCCAGGTTTGTGTGAAGATGACTTCAAGGCAATTACACTTGTTTTCAATCGATGTTGCCCCCAGTTTTATCAAATTTAAATCAGCTTCACAATTCAGGCGACGCAAATTCAAAGTCCCGAATCCAACCTTACAGGTATCAGAGAAACAGTCTCGGAGACAAGCTCCTCATCCTCTTGAACAGCACAGACCTTCTTATCTGCTGTCTTTCTTTAGTAAACGTCACTACCTTCAAAGATTACATAGATGAAAAGCTCATGAGTTATGACATGAACAATGACAGACACACTGCGATGATACTGGACTTGTTAGTGGTGATTCCTACAGCATACACCGCTTACTTTTCTTGCTTTGTGACGATGATGCTTAGTATAACTCGAGCTTTGGCATTGGCCAAACCGCTTTATGTTATAAACGAACAACTGGTAAAAAGAGCATTTCTTACATTTACCCTTTTATTGTTTTTGCTCTTGGTAGTTAAATGTTTATTCATCTATCACCAGTATGACGAATTTCACCTACATTTCGACCGTGAAACAGCTGACAAAGTACTTGCAGCAACGGAACTTTCGATTATAACTACTATAGTTGTAGTAGTTATCTTATCTTGCGTGGTATCAGTGAGAGCGTTAAAGAATGCAAATTCTTCTATGAACGGACAGAAGAACACGAACGGGAATGGCATGAATGCGGCAAAAATGATTGTCGCACTTTCAATAACATTCATTATATTCAATGGTACGTGGTGTTTTATGTGGGTGGTATTATGGATTTATATTACTTACATAACAAAAAATTTCGCGATTTTAGTCATAATCATATTCCAAACTTTAGTTATGGTGACCCTTAACTCATGTGCAAATCCAATAGTTTATTTAGTAAGAAACTCAGGATTGCACGAATACGCTAAGAGAAACGTACTGAACTTCAAAAGATTTGTTGTAGGAAAATTTTGAAATTGTTCTGAGGTTCTGTCTGATTGATCTACATTGTCAGATTTGGTTCTGATAAAATTTTAGTGTTTTAAATTATCCTTATATAACAGCTGTTTAGTAAAAATTCCAACATATTAGGTTAAATGGTATACATGGTCGATCTGCCATGAAATTTGTTCAAGGTATTGGATGTTATGAATTCTTGAACGTTTTTTAAACAGCGATTGGAATGATAAGCTTAAAGGATCGAAAAATATTTCAGTATGAATATGATGTAGAACATTGAACGTGATTCTTTGATTAACATCTCTTTTATTTGTCTCCACGAGTTTAAGGTTAAACTAGGGTTAAACTAGACCCAATCGGATTGGGCGAATACTAAACCGGATTCCAATCAACTCTTAATTTGAATTTTTTAAATTTATTGACTTTATGCTGCAGTATTCCGTAAACGGAACCTCCGAGGATTAACAACAGTAATGAAAAGTGACTAATGACTAGTACTCTAGCATTTCCCTGCATCTTTAGAACTGGTGATTGTCGCCTGGGGGCCTGTAATAATACCAGAGAATTACAACTAATGGCTTATTTGTCGATTGTTTTTCCTAGCATATTCGTGTTGTCGAAAAAAAAATCTTTATTTTACTGTTCCTCAACACGTATGAAAATCAGTGTCACCAGATAGATTGTAGAGCACCTGGCTCTTGCCTTCACGAGCCTGCTATATTTCAAGACTACAGTTTTCCGCTCCATATTGTCTCTATCAAAAGTATGGGGCCGGGGGGCTTTCTATCCCTATTTTCCAGTATTCTGATAAAAGCCACATTTAAACTTTACGCTGTAAAATGTAAATTTTATAAAATATTGAATTGATACAACACTCCACCCGGCCCCGAATTTACTTTACTTAACTCACATTCCTACCTGGTCCATGTGTCGGATCTTGTTGATCGTGTTGCGATGAGAGCTGAGTTTAGCTAGTCTGTGCTGTTCCAGTGTCTGTTTCACGTGTATTGCTTTAGTTCTGGAGAACTTGTCGCAAGTCAACTTCAGGTAGTGAGTTAGAACGAATATCACCCCTTCTTGGTGTGCTTTTAGCTGTCCTGTTTGGATGAAAACTATTGAGCAACTAACGTTATCAAGCGCTATTGAAGCCTAAACAGATCTTTTTTGACAACTCATCTCCTCGACAATAAGCAGGCGTAAAGAAGCGATGGTGTAGTTCAAGTATGTGTTAAGTGATGACAAGTGTCTTACCGACTTACCTTCTATCTCGGAGACAAGCGTGGAAAGAGAGGAGATAGCGTCTTTACACTGAACCATGAACATGTTAGCTGACATGTCGATATCCAACCTGTAATGATGCTGACTTGAAAGCTGGTACACATAATCGAAAGCAGATTGACATATTTAAAATTCCGGACGTAACGGTAAAATAGAATACCGCCAAGACATACCGCCAAGACATAATCAAGACATAATGATAATTCCAATCATTGTATTGTACACTCTTGGCAAGATGTCAAATAATCTAGCTACCTCTGTTGGTCTGAGAGACTGGAGAATTCATTACTGCAGGGGGAACCGATGTACTTATCTTTTGTCTCTTCCACTAACTCATCTAGCTAATAAATTTGTGTGAAATATGAAACAATCTTGACATATCAACAAATATATGCTGGAGATCGATAATTTTGGGAAAGGTTAGCAATTTTCAAAAATTAATGAAAAATAATCGATCTTTTAGCAAATATCTTTAGATCAATCACATATCTTATAATTAAAAGAACAAATAAGCACCGGGATTTGAGAAAGGAAACAAACCTGCTTTATAGTTTTGAGGACGCTGGTTGCGTTCTTGGTAAACTGGTTGTGGTGAGCTTTAGAGGGGAGGATGTCAGTGTCAGTTCCCTGTTTTCCGGTTAGGTTACGTTGTTTCTTTACTTCGACTTTAAACTGCCGGGTTCTTTCTACCATATACGCTAGGGGGAGATGTGATCGGGCGGGACTTGAAATACACTAAATAATACACAAAATACACTTGATAATATACTTAATAATTCAATAAATACATAATATTCAAGCTGACTGATTTTTGAGTAAAAACCTTTGTAAGTCCATAGTTGTTACAGATTGAATTGAAGACAAAATGAACAGTAAAAAGCACCGAGTTTAGCGTAATTTAAATAATAATTTAAAAATATAAAACAAAATTTACAAGTCATTTAATTGCGAGGTACATTTCATGCTGATCTATAAGTAACCGGCTCTACGGTAAATTGTACAGCCAATTGTGCGGAATAAATTTACCAAATTTTCAAACTGAGTAACACTATTACGGTATTCAACTTGTTGTCGTTCAACGAATGAATCAAACCTGGCTCCGCCTGACTAAAATTCCGGTCAAATGTAATGAGCATTATTCCCCAACAAACAAGAAATTACTAATATCAAAGATCTGTAACTGGTATTTTAAACTCTTCATTGTATGAAAAGAACAGTGAACGCCATGGCTACACACCACAGCCCCACAAAGGGCGACAACCTCTCTCCGATTCTGGCACTTTTCCAAAACACTCCTAGTATCCTGACGATGGTGCGAATTGAGAAAAAAGAAAGAAAGTGTTTGTCACAAATAGACATATCATTCTGAAAATGCTAACAGCATCGAGTAAGTAGTAATAAAGTATAAACAGAAAAAATGTCGAAAGAACGTTCTGAATTTATCTATTAATCAAAACTTCATTAATAAAGAATCATTACTCATTAACTATCCAACTTACCCCTTCTTGTTCTTGTCGAGTAACGAGGGCATGTGCTGTCTAATGTAAGTACATGTACATATCATAAGACAAGCTACCACCAACAAACTCTGGAAACTGAATATAGCTGACTGAAACAGGGATGCGTTTTACTGAGAGGGACCCCCTGAAATACCCAGTTCTTATAATTCAACGGTTTTATTGAGGAAATGGAAAGATTAAACGTATAAAGGAAAGTATTAATCCTACCATGTTTAACGAAGGAGTTCAGTAGTGTATAAATCCTTGTGGTCTGTTTGCTAATCTACTTGAAATACTTTCTTCCTAAACAGCGATAACTTGTTAACAAACAAGTTTTGTAAGCGTTTATAGCCGAGCAGGGTTAACATTGAAATCGAGGATCACAGTAATCAAATCAAATTAAACTCATTCATATCGTAGACATCAAGATTGAGAAAAGCAAAGTGTGCTGTTAAAAATCTGCAATAAAATGTTATTCAAATACAGTAATAAATAAACAAAACACTTCACGATTGAGCGAGGAAAGTTGAGACATACCAAAACTTTTCAAGTGAATGGAATCTAGACGAAAGGCCGAAGAAAACAGTGTAAAAATAAAATAAAAAGAAAGTTAGATAAAACAGAAGATTTCAGTCCGAAAGTTAGAAATGAACAGATTATAGTCTCAATAGTCGATAATTAACTCGTCAATACTCCAATCTTCATAACTGTTATCTGGCAAGTATCTGCGTACAATCAAAGGAATCTTCCTCTCTTTCAACTCCTGTTAAATAAAATGAGACTTTTAATAATCGTTATTACTCGTATATCGCAAACGGGATATTGTTATACATCATTGCTAACTCCTTCAAGGGCTTGGAGATCAAACGATGTCAACAATAATTCGGATAGTTGATAAAATGTTAGCTGAATATTCCGAACACGACAAACCTGTTTGGCGATCTCTAGCGGATCAGTCTGCCCCTTCAATTCCACCATTATGGGAGCGTTCATTGATATCTGTAGAGCCCGAGTTCCCAGTATTCTAGCCCGCTCGTACTTGGTCATGTAGGGGGTTGTTATCCGCTTGTTTGGTTCGACCTGGCGATAAAATTGCAGTTTAATGAAAAGCAATTATGCTTATAATTTTCAGAAGAAACGGTAACAGCAGTTATTGGCTCCTTTCAGTTGGCATTAATACAACTCTTCGGCAATTCTTCATCTCAAGAACCTGTTTTTCTGTCGACTGTGCCTGATCAGGATCTACAGTGTCGAACACAGGTTCAAAGTCATTGTCTCCATCGTCTCCTATGTCTTCGTTCGCAAAGTCTGCTGGTTCGTCGTGATCTGCCATGGCTTCAAAAAGAGGTTCTTAAGTAAATTTAAAACGGTACACTTAAAATTAGTACTGATGAGTGATGCCTTATTGGAATCACTGGCAGCATATTCAGCAATACATTGCAGTAACTGCTGCATTGACTTTAGTGTACTTCCTTTATTTGAGCAGGTAATTAGATTGCTCGCAAAATGGCCAGTTTGCCCATTTCCTAATATGGTTCGGGGATTTAAGGGCAAGCATGAGCATTCCCGAATCACACCGTTACTTCTTTCTTATGACTCATTATGACTTAATTATGCACGAAGAATGAAAAAGGTACACGGTAGTACTGTACACGTTACGATTACAAACGCGGCCGCGCGTTATATCACGTGACATAAAAGAATGGATTTGGGGTCCTTTGATCACAACTAATCAAATCGCGCGCGCGCAATTCTCATATTTTACACGAATGTGTAACCGATTGCCACGCAGTTGTTTAGATTAGAAAAAAAGAGGCAGCAGGTGAGAGCCAACCCAACATATCATCAATGAAACGAAATGTGAAAATATATGTACAAAACAAATTATAACTGAGATATGATACAATTTTAATATCGCATAATTCGTAATCCTTAAACTTCAAAAAACAGCCAAACAGGACTTAGGCATTCTCCTACTTTAACTTTAGGGTTAATTCTGCTTCGGTTAATACAACACAATCAACAAAACAATAATCGGTAGAGCAAACAATCAATTTGTTCTACAGCTAATTGAAAAGAAAACATTTTAATTTCAGTCTGATTCGAAATAACGGAGGTCATTTTCATGCCATGCAATGTAAGGTTTCAGCTGGACTCTAAATACAGTTAGTGTTTCGGCACGATATTACGTCGTAGTAACATATAACTGTCTTGAACCATTATCAAAACTACCCCCAAACGTTTAAAAAACTATTCAACATAGACATAACACAGTTATATATAGAAACTAATAATCTAATCGCACCAATAAATCCGATAAAGTTGGTCAATAAAACATTTGGTAAAACAAGTCGGATGTTTTTTTTCTTGGGATGGCAGATGAGGTGAGAAGTTTAGAAAACTTACCTAGACCAGCTAACAGCACCCATAACTTGAACCACCACTCACCTGCAAAAAAGCAGGTTAGACAGGTTATAGACAGCAGGAATCTGCAGCAGATTGGTACGGACAGTGGTGAGTAAAGCAGTGAAATACAACGCTTGTTACTAAAAATAGTACCTGTGAAGAACTGCCCGGCCCGAGTTTTATGTTACCCTCTCCTCCCTGAATGAGCGGTTCACCTCCCTCGTGTTGACGCTTTAGAGTCCGGGCGATCAACTCAAACACCTGTAATTAATAATTATAACCATTAGATCGTCATTTTAAACAACTGTAATTATAACCATTAGCTCGTCTTTTCAGGTTTATTTTGCAAATGGCTAGTTGCATACGTTAACGAAAAATATACTATAACAACTACTCTTCCTGAACTTCCCAAATATTACGATATAAAGTATCTACTTATTTAACTCGGTTGTGCAATAGAGAGGAAAAAGCCAAAGAAGGAAAACAGAAATGAAGGCAAAAAGACACAATTGAACGTTTTCCCACTCTGATAACACTTTTTCGGTAAAATTGCAGCCAGCTTATTAACCTCATTAACGTTAGTGGATTCCTTAGCGCTGGTCTCCAGGAATGTCAACATTCCATGAATATCAGCCGTAGTTTGAGCGTCTTCAGTTGACACCTCTCTTAGTGGTTCCAAATCTTGTTTGTTTCCGATTAGAACTTTGCAAATGTCTTTTGATGTGTATCTGAGAGGTTAAGTGTTTGGAAAAGCAAATAAAGCAAAAAAATTGACTGAAAGTAAAAAGACTTCTGATACGTATTACAGGAGAGCAAAAGAGCTCTATCTTCAAGTATCAATAAATTTATAAGAAATACAGGCTACCTTTGGACATCTTCCAACCAATTCTTGACGTTTCTGAAAGTCTCTTTGTTGGTGATGTCGTATGCGATGATGACGCCCTGGGCACTCCTGTAGTAGCTCTGTGTGATCGTTCTGAATCTCTCCTGCCCGGCAGTATCCCACACTTGTAACTGTAATGAGTAGTAGTAATGTGCGTGTGTGTGTGTGTGTGTGTGTGTTGTGTGTGTGTGTGTGTGTGTGTGTGTGTGTGTGTGTGTGTGTGTGTGTGTGTGTGTGTGTGTGTGTGTGTGTGTGTGTGTGTGTGTGTGTGTGTGTGTGTGTGTGTGTGTGTGTGTGTGTGTGTGTGTGTGTGTGTGTGTGTGTGTGTGTGTGTGTGTGTGTGTGTGTGTGTGTGTGTGTGTGTGTGTGTGTGTGTGTGTGTGTGTGTGTGTGTGTGTGTGTGTGTGTGTGTGTGTGTGTGTGTGTGTGTGTGTGTGTGTGTGTGTGTGTGTGTGTGTGTGTGTGTGTGTGTGTGTGTGTGTGTGTGTGTGTG
>JH152675.1:419888-434026 GCA_000226015.1 Mnemiopsis leidyi | reverse complement strand
ACCACTTTTAACCATCTACTTTACTTTTTGCCGAAGGCAAAAAGTATTAGAGATGGAAAAATATGAAAATATGCCTCCGTTTGAAGTAGAAGAACTCATATTCAAATTTAGCCTGCCTACATCGTCATCGGCTCTAGAGTGTTTTTCAACTTTCAATGTTTTTCATATCGTATCTGACATCGTCATTAATGCACATGAAATCTTGTTAACTTTCAGATTCAGATTCTTTATCTTGTCCCTATCTTTCCCGTGAATAATGAAAATCTATGTGCCATTGGAATTAGAATGTGTGAAATTTTTGGCTGTCAGTGTCACTTCCTGCATTTAGCACTGGGGCAATCCTGCAAGATACATTACTCTGTAATACTTATGAGAAATTTCTCGATAAAACGCAACAGGAGTCAGGAGGAGAAATTTGGTATGTTTATGAATGAAAAATCGCCTGATAAACGTAAAATTATAAAATAATGAAGTATAATGGCGGAAATTAAGACTGTGTAGAGCGTGTAAACTGAAATACCTGAGAACTGTAAGTGGAACATCCTTCTCCGAGTCTGATACTTTCGTCACTGTTGATTATCGCTATATTGCATTTCTTATGATCTCTTTTTAGTTTCCAAGCTATGTGCTCGAACATCTGTAGGCATGCTGTTAAAACACACAAATAGGGCAAAATATCTGAATATAGATTTTAGTGTAAAATCATGTTAAATTCATGGGCATTTGTACTTTTGTAACGACATTACCTTACCTGTCAACATTTTACATGATAGATTAAAACTATAATCTCATATCATACGTAATGTATTTCATATAGATCTGTACTGGAATCAACTGAATGTGACCGCTACAGAAAAACGTATGTTTTGGGAGCAGTCACAAATCATCTATATTCTCGATATTGATTGGTCTTACCTAACTATTCATAGGTCAATCGCTGTCAGATGATACGGATGATTTGTGACTTCTCCCTTAAAACATGTTTAGTTACCACTAGGAACTGTCTGACAATGTACAACTGTCTGACAATGTACATACAATTTACACGACAAACGCGGTATTTTACGTACTCCCGAAGAAATCATCAATCCTTTTTAAAAAATATTCCTAACATCAGACGGTTGATCTACACGAATACGTTACATACATATATATCCCTCACAACCAGGAAGTTAAACCTCGGTAACATTCTGAAACTCCCTGGCGCTTGTCTCGAACAATGCGGACATTCCGTACGTGTTTACACACTTCTCAGCCTCCTCCCGGGAAACTTTACGGGAAACTTCCAGGTCGGTCTTGTTCCCGACCAAGATCGAACATATTCCATGTTCTCCCATCAGTCTAGATAACATACCATAGCGAGGGTTTGATACAGTGTGGACATCAAAAGCTTTGCATACCACGAAAAATGTGTTTATTGTTAAGGATGTAATGCCAATAAACCAAATTCCAGGCCGTACTTACTTCTCAACGACTTCATGCCAGTTTTTGATGTTCCTGAATGACTCCATGTTGACGATGTCGTAAGTTAGGATAACGGCCGCTGCTCCCTTTAAAAACCCGTGGGTGAAGGATCTGAACCTTTCCAGACCTGCTGTGTCCCATAACTCCAACTGTAGGATGTGAAAGTAAATACTTGATGTAATGACATTAGCGACAAAGAACTTACTATGAAATGAGAACTTATCAAACTGTTTATTATGGTAAATAGTAGTTTTGCAGACTTATCCCTTATAGCTATAAAGCTATAATCAATGCAATAAAGCTAAATAGGTATAATGAAGCTATAATTAAGCTATAGAGCTATGATAAAAATCGCCTCCATGTCCACAGAGGAAAACACCTACTGCAACTCGTTTCCCCTCGACTTGAAGTATCTTAGTGTGTTTGTCCTCCTCTGCAGTGCTGCCTCTTCTCTGAGCAAAGGAGCCGTTTCTGAACCGTCTAAATATACTCGTCTTGCCCACATCCGCATCTCCTGGAGGGTTCTAGTTCTTTTGTTCAGGTGTGGTTTGATTCAAAAGGCCTTTAAATATTTGCAATTTAAGATTCTGTAGTTTTAAGGCCTTGATAGTTAGAGCTGATGCGTTTGTTGTTTTGTTACTTCAAACTTTAGGGAACTAAACATCCGAGATAAGAAGCAACTATAGTTTTTCAAGTTTTTAGTTTAGAAACGAACCAATAAGAACGACTTTAAAGAAGAAATCCCATTCTAGACCGCCTGATTTAGTGTCCCATTCTAGACCACCTGATTTAGTGTTTGCCATCACTGTAGCCTGATTGAAAGGTAGGTTAGAAAATGTTCATACTGTAATCCACCGACTCTCATTTGAACTTCACATATGAAACGTTTAAATAAAAGAAAAACAATATTAGATTATCGTTCGGTAATATTCTTTCGTGGGAATAAAGTATTTAAAAAACTTGTTCTAGATAGTTCGAGTAAAAAATAGGTAAGTAGTTTTCACATCATAATAATGATATTAAAATATGATTATGTGTTATTTATGATATAAAGCGGACTCATTTGAAAGTAATTAAGATTGTCTAAATTATATACAAATAAATAAATAAAACTTACAAACAACTTCGTCAAAGATATTCCAACGTTCAGAATTTGCAAGCACTTTTAACTTTCAACTTCAAATATCAAAACTTTCAACATTATAACAGTCAGAAACAATCAACACCGGTATCAATTAAATGGCTACAGTAATTCATACACCCAACGGATCGTAAAATGTTGGCCTTGCTACAGCAGACAATAAAACCAACTAAAACAACAATTGAATAAAATCGGGCTTCAAAGTGCCATTAACAGTTGGTCACACTTTGCTTTTAGGATCAAACAGACTATCTGGGGGTGTCACTATCTGAAATAACCCCGACATATAACCAACAAAGACACCTGTCCCACTTTTCTGCAATTCCACGTGGGTTACTGAATTTAATAATTTTTTACTGATATCGGTGATAGGAGTTGAACCTGACGGAATGCTGGAGGCTAATTTGGTCGGGAGGGTGAATTCGAAGTGATTTAGGAAGTCTTGATCGTCTTTAAATTCCTTGGAGATGTTAACAGCGCTTTTAGGTGTAGCAGAGGGCACACAGAGATAAAGGAAGTGTCCAGATCGAGCGAAGTTCTCTTTCACATGCTTATTTATGCAAATATTATTTACCCGTAACAAGCTCACTAAACCAGTTTGAAATCCAACAGCCATCACCGAATTTGCATCACAGAAATCAAAGCAGCGAGGAGGGATGCCTCGTAAATCTTCAGAAAATATTCGAGGGTTAAGGAGATTTGTAGGTTTATCAGAAGGTTTATTTAGAGGAACTGTCGACATTTGCCAGATGTTACTATTGGCATGAACTTTGTTCTTTCCACCAGTTGACTCACTGACAGGCATTAGGGATAGTATCAAAATGCTCTGCCAAAAAGTCGGCCAATGAACTTGAGCTGGCATAAGCAGCTGTTTTTGGGGTCTTGTTTGTGAGTATATACAATGCCGAAAGTTTTTTAAATCCCAAAATTTCATACGGGAATCTTGTGAAGTTGAACAGAATAGGTTCTGCATTTGGGGACATACAGATATGGCTGTCACCTTATGTCCTTGGTGAGCCCAAACTTTCTGACTGGGTAGCAGCATTTGAGAACCATCCTCATATCTACTAAGATCCCACACCACAATGTACCCATTACTTAACCCACCCAAGAGGCGTAATTTTTTGTCAAGGAAAGCCCACTTCATTGTGACAACATCTATGTTACTTTCACGAGGGCTAATGTTGAGCTGGAAAGAAGGGTTTTTGGCAAGGAAATGAAACTTTGAACCATCTGATATGGTAGTGGGTAATCGGAACATTTTGACACAGTTCTTACATCCAATGCAAATTGTAAACTTTGTTGAGTCTGTATTGCGAAAGGGGTAAACTATTAAGTTGTAAAAAACTGACACTTTAAGAGAGTACAAAAACTTGAGGTGATTACTGTCGTAACTCCATATTTGGATAGAATCAACAACAGGAGACTTGTAGTTGACAATGTGAGTAGAATTACAGACTGCCAGACAGACTAGTTGACTATCAGGTATCCACCTGGCTTTAAAGACAGTTCCTCCAGCATAACCCACACTGGACTCCTCCGAGTCGATACTTGACAAGGCGGGGAGTCTTTCTCCATTAACTGCAATGTTAATCTGCTCATCGTGTTCAACTGCTTCTATATCAGCGGCTCTCAAAAACGACATCTTACCACGGTACAACTTCACAGTTTCCTGCATGATGTCGGCATATGCGGTTTTAGTATCCCATAATGCTCTTTTTCGTGAATATGGGTCGACAACGACATCTAAGTCATCAGAAAGCTCCTCATCAGCATTGTCCCCCTCCTCATTACTATCCACTCCCTCACTACCGTCTTCACTAGATGATTCATCAAGATCTCCAACAAAACCATCACTGTCACTTTCCTCTGCCTTGACATTAGTGTGAAAGGCGACAAACTTTTTGAGTGATTCGTTAGCGCGTTGGGCACTTTTGCGGCGTGGCAAGCTGACTTCGCCTGACATCTTGCTGATCTGTAAAGAGTTTTATTAATTTTGTATTGTCAATCTATCAATTGGCAAAAGATGATAATAATTAGTCTACGGAAGGAATTGTTTATTAACTCATGAATACCTCAAAATTATTGACAAAAGAATACCACTATTGAATAGAATACCACTGATTCAAATAAAATAAAAAATAGCAACAGTAATAAAATGTTTCATATTGAAAGTCATCAACCCTACAGCGAAGACATGAGTCAAAAAACAAATTACTTTCAAAAGCAGAGCACCCTAGATGAATCATGAGTTTCGATAATTATTTATTGTACAGTGAATATTTCTATATGGAGTAATGGACATACACAGCGCTAATAAAATGATATGATGAACTAATTTTAAATTGTACAGCCAGAAAGAAACTGTACTACTCCTTCATGTAGTGCGATCACTACACTTATTAGGTAACGAGAAATATTAGAATAATCTAAACAAACGATTTATCGGTCTCCAGTTTTTAAAACTTATTTGATTCATATTAATAGGTACTTAAAAAGTAGCCTTCAATCAGCATAAGACATATCAAACATTCAGATACAATATGAAAATAAAAACGTTGATTAAAGTATCAGTTCTCATCTTTCTGGTCCTTGTCCTTGTGTTTATTTCTCTTACTATCTTTGCCGGACTTACTTCTGACTTTATCTTTCTTTTTCTTAACCACTTCTTCTTCATCTTCTGACCGCTTTCTTTTGTCCTGCTGAAGATATGATATTTAAGAAATAATAGTTGATGAAAAGTACTGGAGTAACATATAATATTATCCAGTAATCTAAATTTAAATTGTTGATTGTTACATTCTTAAACGAGCAATACCAAATATTATAAAGAACAAAAACAATCCGACGAAAAATGACGACATCATTCGTCGATCTGGTGTCATGAAATGATTTATGAAAACAGATTAATGTTCATCTTCGAAGAAAGACTAACAGACGAATAATTTATGAAAAAAAACCGCTTAAATATAAATATAGTGTGGTCTTTCAAAGAGCAAACACGGTTTTCTTGCCATTAAATTATTCTTCAAGTTGCACTGTTACAGCAGCAATCTCAGAGATTTCAATGCAAAAAGTTTCTGAATAGTGAATATAAAAGCAGAAATTTCTTAAGTTCAGGCTAGCAATTTGCTTGAATACAAGTTTACTAATGCTAATTTAAGCAATCTTGGGACGATTTCAATCTTGATGTGTTGGTAGAGGATATAAAATGCGGCATTCCAATAATGGCAATCAATTTATCAAGATAAGGCCTAGGCAAAGTTTTGGAACAGCAAGCTTCAACTTACTTAACTAAAATTTATGTGATCTTGGAGCCCTTTTAACCTGAGATTGAACGATAGAGATCCTATGGTTTTAACAGGAAGGAGAATAAAACATGAACATTTTGCACCGGATAAGATCAAGGAATCTCTTGTTAAGTATTAATGCAAAAATTTATAGGCACTACGCAGTCAGCTGACTGCAAGCGTTAGTTCAACTAACAGTTGTTACCTTATCATCATCATCGTATTTTTCTGATTTAATTTTAGAAGACGATTCTGCATCATCTCTTCTTCTATCCTGTAAAAGATTAGGGATATTTAAATACAATTTAAAATTCGACTAATTCAGAGAAGAGATACAGTTTAACACATGTAAGTGACCACAATCTCCTTTTGAAATCTTATTTTTGTATCTAATTTAAAATAAAGAAATTTACCTCTGAGGCCTTTTCCAGTTTTTCATTTGTTGTTTTCAATTTGTCCTGTGTATATTTAAGCTGTTGCTGTAGATGCAAAATTGTAGCTTGCATTCCCTCAACCTGAAAAAGTTGAAATTGATTCATTCAATTCAACTTGTATACTCATATACAGGAATTCGCACCAATTTAACCATTCTGGACCCATACAGTATACACCTATGAGAAGACCTGTCTTGCTACTTCAAGAATTGTAAAGTAGTAACACTTGTTTCACATCAACAATTAGCTCTCTTATTTACCTCTTCATCAAGCTGAAGAACGAATCCAGTCATTTCATCAAGACTTTTTTGCATCTCCTCATTAGCACTTTTCTGAAGTGATAATTCAGCTTGAAGTTGGGCCACACGCCCCTGTGACAGTTGACGACCAAGCTCTTCATTCTCATCAATGAGCATTCTGCACTTTCCCATCAGTTTCTAAATGGTGAAATAGTTTCAAAATTGCTTAGACAATAGAGAGTTGCATTTTGGAAAAGGGTCACAAATTTTCTGTATCAAGTGACAGAGATTGACCAACGAGAAGTTTCTAACTTCTGAAGTAAGATACGGCCAACAAATATCGAGCAAGTATCATTTTTATAATTTGTGCCCTCTCCCCAAAATACCATTCATTATTTAACATGCTTCGCAGGAAGCATTTCCACTGAGTTCTTTATTACACTACACATTTAGTTATTCATGAGGCTAACAGTGTGGCGAAAATGCAGAAGTATGTTTTAAGGTTTTAATACAGAACAAAAACCTTGGGGTATTACAAAAAATGTTTCCAATTAGAATCATCAAACCTTTCCAGTGACACTATCAGCAGTAAAGGACCAAGCATTCAGCTCTTCTTCTGCTTTTGATAGCTTACTTTGAAGCTCTTTTATTTGGGATTGCATCTTTTGAAATAGAAGATTGACACAGGGGTCCAGAAGGGTGGTTCGCAAATTGCTTGTTGAAGGAGCTAAGGACCGTTTCAGTTCCTGAATATTAACAAATGTTTAAGCATGATTATACATAAAGAGATCTTGTCAACTAAGCTAAGTGCTGATGCAGCAAATTTGTAGGACCTACTTAAGAAAACTGTCCTGGATAAAATAATAACAGCTGCATGCTTTGAAATTATTCAAAAAAGCTTTTTTGACGTTGCATGATACCAATAATCATTGATCTGAAGGCATATTAGATTCAAAGTGTTGCATTGAATAAGCTTACAATCCTGATTTGGGGGATGCCATTACATGTGTAAACTGTCCATTGTGCACATAAGGACAGATTTTTAGACAGATTTAGACAGATTTAAAATCAATTATTAACTACCTTAGGAGACATATTTACGGGGTACGAAATTCGGGGATTTTCGGAAAAAATCTCCATATTTTCTTACTACCAAAATTTTGACCTCCACTTCAAAACCCCCCAAATTAATTTGATTGTCATTGGCTCAAAAAGGGTTAAATTGAGGTGTATTCATCAAATTAGTTATTTTACATGGTCTGTGAGACAAGGAAGAACATTTCTCAGGTACATAGAAAGTTAATTAGTATCAAAATAACTAATTAAAAATTACAGGATATTCAGTGCTGTATAAAAAACAACATAAAAAAACGTGGGTCAGAGCTCAGATAGAACTTCTAAAACAACGTTAAAAAATACAATATGTTAAGTGATGAGTCAGAGATAGTTTTTTCACAAAAATAATTTTTATAGGTATAAGAAATGCATAAGATTTTCCATCAAATGACTTGATCAGCTAAATATTGGGTTAAACAAATGGATCTTGCTCCGGAAATTCTAAGGTGAAAATGCACCAAGGATCGACCGGGATCGCTTTTTCAGCCGGGACCGGGACCGGGACCGGGATTGGTAAAAATGGCCGGGACCGGGATTTTGCCGGGACCGGGATTGCAACCGGGACCGGGACTGTAACCGGGACCGGGACTGCGACCGGGACCGGGATTGCAACCGAGACCGGGACTGAAATAATTTTGACTAAAAGTACATTTTTTAAATTTTGATCTTCAATTTCAACAATACTTAAACCTTACCTTGTATGAAATATTTTAGAAAAATGCAGAAACAAATTAGCCGATATTGAATGATATCTAAACCGAAACTTTTAATTAAGACATCATCATGACATCACGTACAAGTACTTAATTTTTCAATTAAGATAATTTCGGACCTCAGTTATAAACATAGGCTGAATTAGTTTGATTGAGTATTGAACAGGTAGTTAAAGTTTTATCTTAAGAACACGACTAGTATACATATTAGCTAGCCTGGACCTTCAGCGGGCTGTGAAAGAGAAAAATGTAAAGTACTATGATGGAAATTGAACATCGAGATTAACAGGAGTTACACATTCGGGACACTGCTAGATTCAAGATGCAAATGTGCATGTTTCTACAGTCGAGATAAAGCGTGTGTAGCTAGACAACTTTTGATCTCAAAACTCGAGGAGAGGTTTAATCAGGGGAAATCAGCAATGATAAGCGCAGGTAATGGCGGACCAGAAAACGACACAGATGTGTGAACAATAAAGATGACATCGCCTGGAATTAGCTTCTTCGGGGTACCTTAGATGAACCAGGTTCTACTAATAACGTGATAAGAAAGGAAGTCACAACATTTATGAAACAAAATTCTGGCCAGAGAGAGTAGACCCTCTTGACTTTTGGCAGAGAAACCACAAATTGTATCCAAACTTTAGTAAACTTATCAGAGTTTACCTTAGCCCACCGCCATCTTCTGTGACCAGTGAACGTGCGTTTAAGGTTGCAAGAAATTACAACAGAGTACAGCTCAAACCAGACAATGTGGATATAAATCTTTTCCTGAAATACAATTCAAGAACACTGAAGTAGGATAACCTTCTAGAATCTCCACCTTCGGATTTCCGTTCACCAAATAGCCTGGAGAGAAACCCCATATGATAAATCGGGAGATGACATGAGTATCCTCAAAGCAGATTCTGAAGACTAGGACAGTTAAAAAGAATTCAGTGAGGGCTCAGATGATCAGGACGACTGACTGTGTCCATGCCCATGGTTATGTTATAAATTTTAAACATACCAGTGTAATCTTCTGAATAAATATAATCTATTAAAGTTCTTCAATTGAGTGATTTTCGTCTCATTTAAATAATTTTGATGTATCTTACCTCAAGATATCTTCAATGAAAATTTTAAAATTCAGTAAAACTTTAAATTAAATTTTCAAAATTTAATCCAAAATCCCGGTCGAAATCCCGGTAAATTTCGCGATTTTGACCGGGACCGGGATTTCAAAAATAGGCCGATTTTGGCCGGGACCGGGATTTCACCGGGATCCCGGTCGATCCCTGAAATGCACCAATTTAATTCGGGGTACGAAATTTGGGGATTTTTAAAGAAAATCCCCATTTCATTGTCCAACCATTAATTCGATCCCCAAATTTTTGATCCGCGTAAATATGTCTCGTAAGGTAGCTATTGCTAGTTGTCATAATACAGCATTGAAATATGTATAAAAAGTAATCGTCAACACTGATTGAGTTTTAATAAGTTATCAATCTTTGGGCTTCGCTATGATATCAACTTCAGGGGAAGGTCAGAGTTCTGGCGGTTGAGGTGACCTAAGCTAAGTTGTAATTTGAACAAAACCTGAATTTGATTGAGCATATCTTGAGCTTCCTGTTCCTTGCTGGCAAGACGCATTATCAAAATATTCTCTCTTCTAGTTGAATCCTGATTTTGTGAATCCAGTTTTGACTTTGATTGATCTTTTAATTGATCCAACTTATCTTCTAAGTAATCTATATACTTGTCCTGCTGCCTCCATTTTTCAGCAATCTTTTCTGCTTTAAACTTCTGCAAATGCCTCTCTTCTAGTCTAATTCTTTGTAACTCTGTTTCCATTGAACTATCATTAGTTGCTGATGCCATTGCTGAAGTATGTTGTTAGCTAAAATTTCTCTATAACAATGTCTGAGACGTGAGAACAAATAAATTATTAACAAAGATAATGATTTAAATTTTGAGGTTTTCTTGTCACAACTTCTTCAGTGCACATGTAGGCCACAAAAACGATTTGATAATCCTCAAGGTCGGAGAATTCATCCTGGTAGAGCAGGAACTATCAAATTTGCACTATTTAAAATATAAGTCTATAAGGCACTCTTGAACAGATTTGAAAATGTTGCTATATTGATATTAAAAGGGAGCTCATGCTCAACTCAAGTGACCTCCCCATGGTGTTAGGCGAAAAGGGTAACCAGACGTCAGCCTTGCTTCAGGCATGCACTAACCCATCAAGTCCAATCAGGACCACATTTTCCAACAGATGTGGTGCTGGGTCAGCGGGTTACTGTGCTGGCCCTGGGTCAGCTGGTTGTTGTAAACCATCTTGTATTAAAAACATTTCCACTGCTGAAATTAATAGTAATTACAGCTCTGGAATTCCAACTTTAAAAATATTTCACCACCATGCTGTTTTTCAAATTAACAGCTGCCTTAAGCAGACTGTTAACAGCCAACCCTCAAAACCTAATCAGTATTATGATCATAGCAATTCAAATGTTAGAGCAATTCTCTCCTCACTTGAAAGCAAACTCAATCAAATGACGGTAAATTTATTTTATTCGCTGATGACACAAATCTATTTGTTTCTGTCGATCCAAGGAAAGAGGTATTCGATCTTGCTAACGCGCTACTCTCTTTAATCTCAAAGTACATGAAATGTAACTTACAACACATAAATGCCAAAAAGACCTGCTACATGTATTTCTCACTCAATAAGCGTGAAAATCTCAGGATAGGGGCGCAAAATTTAAACACATTTTAAACCACACTTTCCAACAGATGTGGTGCTGGGTCAGCGGGTTACTGTGCTGGGTCAGCTGGTTATTGTAAACCATCTTGCATTAAAAACATTTTCACTACTGAAATTAATAGTAATTACATCTCTGGAATTCCAACTTCAAAAATAGCTCACAGCTTTCCTGATAGTCTGTTGACACCTCAGCTAAAAACTTCAAAAGGACTCTCATAAGAATTGTCCAGTTGGCTAAGTGCATTGTCTGACCATTGTTTTCGGGGCTGTGACGTCTTAATTAAGACTTTTCATTGAAAATAATACATATCAATACAGCAATTTCCTTATATAAATAATTATATAAAATTGATTTATACCTTAGACCTGACTGTGATGGTGGACACAGCTGCAGCCCGTGGTTGAAGTGGAGTGCTCACAGGCATAGCTAGCCGGAACAGCGCGACACACAAAAATCGGCCATCTATAATGAAGTAATAACACATACTGAAATACCCCGATGTGAAGAATTCTGTAAACACAATTAAACTAAGGTTAAAAATTTTAATTAAATTCATAACTTTGGACTCATGAATTAAAAAACAATAAGATTATACCAAATACATTCACCATTCACGTAATCTTGTCTGACTTTGTCTGACCCTCATTCGAAGCGAATAGAGGGAATAAAATGACAGGATGGTGCGCGCTGCCGCGCGGTACAAACGTAATCAAGTGCTGACGCCGCGCGCAACCAAATACACATTTATTTGGCACCTCATTCATCAACTTTGGTGACACCCCTAAGTCGCGCGTCGGAAGCAAATGGATGGGTCTTGCTAGTAAACGCGCGAAATTAGGACGGACACGCGACGCAAAAGCTCACACATGTGCCCGGTCCCACTTAATGCTATATGCGCTCACTATTTGTTGACGAGATTATATCCGTCTACTGTTCTAACGGCGTTCAGCTTCAGCTGCGTTCAGCTTTAGCCGCGTTCAGCTTTAGCTGCTTTAGCTGCGTGAGTCGGGTATCACCGCGAGGTGGGTAAAGCGCATAGCGCTGCGTCGCACGTCCACCGTCCGTCCTGAATTTGCCTAAACGAGAGCCGTGACGTGCTTGAATCTGGAATCACATCGACAAATATAGTTTAACTCCGTATTTGGTATTGCAAAACTGATTGCTTGATTATTATTGATCATCCTGACAAAACCCCTTAAATGCAAAAGGTAAATTACATCATCAGAGTTAAAACTTGACGAGATGATATCCGTCTAACGTTGCCAGGAGAGCAGCAAGCCATGAGCTGCGAGCCGCGCGCGAGTTGGGTAATACCTCGACAAAGGTTATAAACCCCCTTACTTCATGGCAAAGACTCTTTTTACAAATTACTCCTCTTGACGAGATTATATCCGTCTACCGCTCTAACGATCTCGAGCTTTAGCTGCGAGAGTCGGGTATCACCGCGACAATACTTCTCAAATAAAGTTCTTCCTTAGCTATTACTATAACTATTAGAATCTTATCATGACCATTCAGCAAGGGGAATGACATCACATCTGTGATATTAATGTTCAAGTTTTGAATTATGTTTCAGGTAATGTTCTGGATGCATCTGAGGTGTCTTCCGTCGGTGGTATTTAGTCTCTCAAGCACCATACGCAGTGGGACTTGAAACATACACGACTTGAGCTATATTGACTTGATTGGGTCTGCTAGAAAAAGACGCTTTCCTTACAGGCATGCTTTTTGAAGTTAGCATTTCATTAGACCGAAAATATCAGAGTTTGAAAGGTTATCAGCCTTTTACCATGCAAAGATTGAAGGCAGGTACTTGCCGCATCTTTCGAGTAAGATCTTCTATTTGTTCTGCTGGTGCTTATTCGCAAACATCAGGACAACCTGAAAATTTGAGGTAAAGCGAACAACAGTAATCAGAGTAAGGCAGTCTGCAAGAAGCCGGACTTGTCCACAGACTGCATGTGCACTTGTTGAGTGGTCCGCCGACCACTTGTAATTGAGTTGTATGCGGACTGATAGTAGCAAAGAGATTCACATTTATAAATAATGAGTATGATATGTTATATTACAGAAAATGATTTGCAAAGACCAAGGTAAAAGATCAGAGTTTCTCCTCATTTGCGAAGCTTTCCTTATTAAGTCTGAGTCCATCACAGTTCGCACAGCAGGATATAGAAGCATGTCCTTCACCACAGTGAGTGCAAAAGTTGGGATGGGCTCTGCTCACTACCAATGGTAGGCCTCGTTGGGTTGACTTATCCAAGGGAGTAGAGGGTTTACAGATTGTGTCACAGGAATTGATGCTGTTCAGTCTCTTGTCCTTGTCGGAAGTGTATTTTAATCGTTTCACTGTAAACCATGGTAGAAGTAGAGAGAACGAAGCAGTAGTTGAATGAAGTAGTTGTGGTGGTTGATGAAAAAACCAATGCTTGTGACTGTCTATTTGAATGATAAATACCCAAGACACTTCCGCCGGTGAAATTCCAACAGTGGAAGTTTATTTGATTAAAGGGCAACTCAACAAGTTTGATGGGTTAGCATGAGAACTTGTTTGGGTTCCCAATCAATTCATCTTGTTGAGTTTCAAGCGACAAGTTGTGTAATCTTTCAATCAAAGTTATTGGACGCAAGTCAGTGCCAAAGTTCAATCCTGCCCACCTTAAAACAACAGTCAATTAAACTGTGAACAGCAAGAGAGCGGCCAAAGAACTGAGCCTTAGTGACCTATACTAAAGAAGTCTGGAGTTAATGAGTGATTCTTAAAATCGACGTCACTGTGGCATTATCCCTGGGGCACAGTGAACTGGGGTAGGAGGTTGGTGGGGCCCGAGGTTGTGGCGCAAGATGTTGTGGGGCACGACGTCCTGGGGCATAATCCCTGGGGCATAGTTTACTGGGGCGGAATGTCAGTGGGGCACAAGGTTGTGAGGCACGACGTTGTGGGGCGATGACGGACACTGGGGCGATTATCCCTGGGGCGATAGTGTACTGGGG
>JH152675.1:384072-402449 GCA_000226015.1 Mnemiopsis leidyi | reverse complement strand
CCCCATGGTCAATGGTCAAAAAAATTGACCATGACCATGACATCCTGGAATTTACCCATGGTCAATGGTAATTTTTGACCATTTGACCACGGCAATTTTGAAATTTTGGCCATGGTCATGGTCAAAAATTTTTGACCATTTGACCATGACACCCGGACGTAGGCCAAATGGTCAAAAAATCGTGGTCATCTTACCCCCCCCCCTAATTAAGGCTAACTTAACCTTTCGAGCTAAAACTTACCAGCTTATAACCAAGCCCAACTAAACCAAACTTAACCTTACTATTTCATAATAAACCTTACTATTTCATAATAAACCTGACTAAATGTAACTAAACCTAACTAAAACTAACTAAACATAACTCAACCTAACTAAACCTAGCTAATCCTAACTAAACCTAACTAAACCTAACTTAACCTAACTTAACCTGACTAAACCTAACTAAACCTAACTAAACCTATCTAAACCTAAATAAACCTGACTAAACCTAACTGATCCTAACTAAACCTAACTAAACCTACCTAAACCTAACTAAACCTAGCTAATACTAACTAAGCCTAACTAAACCTGACTAAACCTCACTAAACCTAACTAAGCCTAACTAAACCTTACTAAACCTAACTAAACCTAAATAAACCTAACTAAGCCTAACTAAACCTTACTAAACCTAACTAAACCCAGCTACACCTAACTAAACCTAACTAAACCTAGGGACCTACAACGATCTTATGTCTAAAGACAGTGAGCTACACAGACTTGTATCTTCCTACGAACCTGACCAGGATGAAACTGAGGATAAAACAGAAGGTAAATTTGTTAACTTTGTTTAAGTTAAACAATCAGATAATTAACTAATCTAGTAATTTATCGATCGAATATTTAGTTTAGTTAGTCAATATAAAGGCATCTTCAATTCCAATGGTTTTATCTTAAATACGTACATGTGTTCCACATTGTGCATTGACTTCACATTGAAATTTGAATTTTCATTACTCATCGAGCTTTAAATCTAAAAACTCCTAAAAGTAATTGCACAAGAAATCGTCATGTCTTCCCTTTCATTGTATTAAAACAGTTGTGCTTCCATCTTTTTGCAGCATTCAAAGCCCCATGTATCAAAGTATAAGTATACAATGTCGCTTTTATGAGGACTGTCTTGTAACTTTGAATAAAATTTCTACTCTTTCTACCAATCCGCAGCTGCTAGTAAGCTATATTGGCTTATTGATATAACTTTTTTGTGAACTATCTATTTAACCTCATTTTGCGAGCTACTACTTTTCTGTCTTACCTGATTTGTTGCAGATGGTGAAAATCTTACTGTAGGTGAGTGCTTGCTTGCACGGGGAAAATACATTGCACAATATACAATATACTATACATTTACACGTATACAATATACATGTACACGTGTACACGTGTACATAAATCACATATAAAGAAACTGTAATATAAGTACACTATACATTGCACGGTACATTGTATGGTATACACTGAACAAGTTATGTATAATACATACTATAGTACTATACAGTATGTGTACAATTAACGATCTTTTTACAAAGAATGCAACAAAAAGTACACTCGCACACAGTACAAGATACACAGTAGGTATTCCTGCCGTGAAGTAGGTTTCGGGGGACAAATCGTTAGGTTTTAGGCTATGTAAGTCTGTTGCTGTAAGTTCTAAGAAGAATATTCTTAATAATTAGAAGAATAATCTCAATGACATTTTTACAGCTGTACTGTAAAGCTAAATAAAGCGTACGTTTTATGAAACTTCGACTGTTTCCCACGCTACAACTTCCATTGTCCGTTGTAACCTGCTGGAATGTGTACAATATTCCCCCCCCCCCGTTCGAGACCAGGAAATGATCGATCTTTCCACACTACCTCTGTATTATATCGTCTCTATATAAAGCAGTGTTGTGTATAGTAGTAGTGTATAGTAGTGCATATTGTAAGCATATTGTGAGCTTGTGCACCGGCGCACCGTGCTAATCTCTATAGCCAGACTCAAGTCTGTTATCGCGCTAATGTCTATAGGTAGTCAGACACAATTAAGTCTACTAATTGTAAAAGTCTAGGTTGTACCTGTTCCGTGAAATTGTGTGACATTGCAACGTCTATTCGGTGGTCATATGGCTTTCTGGAGATGTATCTCAACAAACTAGCAGCTGTACACTATATCTAGTTAGTATAAAAAAAAAAAAAAAAATTTAACTCGTACAACTTCCGAAATATTCCGTGTACGGACATCTTAAGGAGCTGGTGAGTACCAAGCAGAATTCATTATCACCTGATATGCAAGTTCAAACTCATTCTGAATGGAATAGACATTACACCGAAGTGGGATTCGCGTCACTGATATCCTCCGAGATTAAATTCCAGGATAAATCCTGTACCAATCACAGCTTGGTGGCCTGGACTGCCTGCCTCGGACGGGTTTCGAACACCCGGTCTTCGGCGTGGGAAGCGAGTGCTAGTACCACTACACCACCCGGCACCACTAGTTGTATATAAGTATATAATACAAACATAGAGTTAGCAGAAAGAGAGAGGTACTGAGCTGAATAGTTTTGCATTTCTAAGTTTCTAGAACCAGACACACATTCATCTCGTCTGATTTGTCTGGTGTATCGAGCACCTGCAAAATATCTGCTCTTTATTGTCACCTGTCTACTGACTAGTGACTAATGTACTGCATGCAGATCTCGATATAAGGATATAGTAGTTCAGTTCTGGAGTAGATATATTCTGTGTACACTCTGTACACTAAATATACACTATGTACGCTGACTATACAATTTGTACACTAAATATACACTATGTACACTAAATATACACTCTGTACACCGAATATACACTCTGTACACCGAATACACACTCTTGTACACCATGTACACTATAAAGTGTGCAAGTAGCTATACAATCATGGGTGTAATGTATTTACCGTGTATTTTGTACCGTGTACACACATACACATACATTAACCAGTACACTTGTGTCACAACGAGATACAATTGGATTATCCGAGTTATCAAATAAAATCAACCCGTATATATCTCGTGACTTTGCTTCAACCTTGCCTCAACCTTGCTTCAACCTTGCCTCAACCTTGCCTCAACCAGCAACCTTGCCTCAACCTTGCCTCAACCTTTCCTCAACCTTGCCTCAACCGTGCCTCAGCCTTGATTCAACCTTGATTCAACCTTTCCTCAACCTTGCCTCAACCGTGCCTCAGCCTTGATTCAACCTTGATTCAACCTTGCCTCAACCTTGCCTCAACCATACCTCAACCTTTCCTCAACCGTGCCTCAACCTTGCCTAAACCTTGCCTAAACCTTGCTTCGACATTGCCTCGTCATTGCCCTGGTTATTTACTAAATTGCCAATATTATGAATTTGGCCTGTCTAATTCAATTCTCACTTAGGAGTATAGGACACATATTAATCCTTAGAATTACGGTTATTTTTGCAAACTTAATTAGCTGAATTTAGCGGATTATAAGCACTACCGAAGTACGTGTGCTGTACAGCGTACATACAATGTACCAATATAAAACATGTAAAGCAGACTGTTGAGGATAAATACATCGTGTTTTGTATTGCACCTGACTGTACTGTTAAGCAAGGCAAACTTGCTTGCTATGTCAAAACTACCGTTCGGATTTGTAATTCTGATGTTTATAGAAAAAGTGAAAAACTGAATATTAGCGTTAGACTTAAATTTGATTTAAATGTCCTATTCATAGTACTTGATTTTTTGATTATCTCAATGTGATAAGGCTTGTGCGTGATAAAGTTGTGTCCTTATCAAAGTTTAGTTTGTCTCTAAAATCTGAATAAACTTTTGAATATTCCTCTCTGGCAATGTTTAAAATCTACAATTTGACTTAACTGCATATGACGAGAATAACAAACAGTTCGTTGATGTGTAAGCATATCTCGATAGTGCACCTGGTTAGTAGAAGAAAACTACATGAAACTTAAACTGAAACTTGAAAACAATGCCTGAAATATTGGGATTTTCTTGAAATATTGGGATTTTTCTTGCTTTTCTAATGGCTTTGCAGTATACAAATAACTGAAACTTATAAAACGTGTATTTGAGTGAGCGTTCTAAGAATTCTGTAACCGTAACTATAACCACTGTTATACACCAACATTAAGTTCAATCAACAGTGTCCATTTCAGAATATCTAAGTAGCTTAAGTACCCTGCGCATTCTACAATAGTCTTCATTTCAGATGTCTCAGTTATAAAATATCTTAGCTATTACAAAATATAATCTACTACAAAATCATGTATTCAAGTCTGTTCTCTGGCTTTGCGGTGGAGATGACACGCAATGTTCCAATGTTCGCAGCGAGCACAGCTTCAGAAGTTTAGATTACAATCTCGAAGAAATCGTTTTGTGTATACCTCATCACATGAAATGTACTCCTACTGTGAAGTTAAAGTTCATTAAACTTTACTTTGTGTAAAATAAAGTGGTGTACAAAAAGCATCAAATTTTCATGATAAAACCGTTACACGTTAACTTCGTTCTGAAGCTAAAAGTGTGTAAAATAAAGTGAAGTATGTACTTAGTTCTGAAGCTAAAAGTGTACTTCTTGTTCGGCACTTTTGTAGCAAATTTGCACTCGGTTTCTTAGTGTGTAAACTAAAGCACTATAGCACTATAAGCAGTTAAAGCATAAAGAAAAGATTTTAAAGCACTGATTTAAGATCTGAGAATTTACTTTATCCTCATGAAAGTATTCGATCCAAGTATGCTTTCAAAGTTAATTTTAGCTAATAAAAAATATTTTTATTTTCAAAATGCTTATCAAGATAATTAACAAAATAACTTTGCAGTGGAGGATCTAGAATCTGACTCTGAGTTGGGAGATCTACCCGTGATACCGGACGTCAGCGTTAAAAAATCCATCAGACGTCGCAAGAGTAGACTTTCTCGAGAAGGTTTGTACCTGTTTGTCATGGATATATATTGAGGCAGGGTGTGTCAGGACCGGGACGATAAACATTCTATCATTTTACAATACCTTGACACATTAGCTGAGGTGGTTAGTCGACTAAGTTTGTCTACTTCTCTTAGGTGTTGGAGTAGTTATAATATCTATATAAGTTGGCTACGAACTGTTACAGATCGTTGAAAATTGAAAATTTTCGTTAAATCATGTATCAAAACTTTTGCTTATATGGCAGGTCCTCAGCATGCCAGGCGTCTCTTTACAAAACCAACTTTGAATACTAAAATTTAAGGAGACTGCTCGCTGCGAAGCCAAATCGCCAAATTCTGGTTTAGAATGCTTAGGGTGGATAGGATATTTTTGAGTAAACTCAACGTTGCACTATTACTATGGGTCTTCTACTGTAAATTTGAATTTCAGAGAGCACCTGCTCGATAAAAGGCAACAACAACGCGGGTAAAGATGAGAAACTCATTGAGGAGGAGAAAGTGGAAAAGGGAAACGTGAGTATACATAGTTGAAAGTATATCATTGAATTAAATTAGCGTAATTATATAGGAGTAAATAACTGAAACAACTTATCATATTTACTTTATAAGTATATTACTGAAATAAATAATTTAAGTATATAAGTATATCATTACTAATGAGTAATGAGTAATTGCCGCACATTCTTTTCAACCATGTACTAGATAGTAGATTTAATTACTATAGAGATTAAGGAACCTTGATGTTTTATACATTTTTATAGTTTTCTGATCACCAACACTTACAGATCTCCTTCAAAACCTACGCTGATTATCTCAAGTACATGGGTGCAACATACGCGACAAGTGAGTCATCTCATCAGCTTGTTACTAACAGACCCAGTACACTTGCCAGGGCGCATTCTTGGCATATTTCTTACATTTTTGGAAATTTTTTATCGTCAAAAGATTTCAAAAGTGTATTGTCGGTTTTTCGTCATATGTTTTCTTGTATCATGGTATCTTAAACCATGACACTTTTAATAAAGCATGGTCAATTTATTTAAACCCTTTATTTTCAGTAACTCTGATCTCCTTTGTTCTGCTAATTTATTTAAACCCTTTATTTTCAGTAACTCTGATCTCCTTTGTTCTGCTAATTTATTTAAACCCTTTATTTTCAGTAACTCTGATCTCCTTTGTTCTGCTAATTTATTTAAACCCTTTATTTTCAGTAACTCTGATCTCCTTTGTTCTGCTAATTTATTTAAACCCTTTATTTTCAGTAACTCTGATCTCCTTTGTTCTGCAAATTTATTTAAACCCTTTATTTTCAGTAACTCTGATCTCATTTGTTCTGCAAAACGGATCTCAACTTGGGAGCTCTCTCTGGTTGTCTGAGTGGTCAAATGCTAATGATAACGCTAAAGCAAACAAAGGTGAGATGACTCGAGATAGTGAGCACGAGTAGTTACTTTATTAATCAAACTCTCAATCACTCAAACAAGCAATGTTCATTAACCAAACAGTCTTAAATGATGCAGAAAAACTAAAAGCAAGCGACCAACAGACAAAACAACAATTTTACAGCAATAAAACAAACAATTTTTACAGAAGACCCAAACCTATTCCTGTATCTTGGTATCTACGCTCTATTAGGACTCCTGCAAACCGTCTTTGTCTTGGGTTTCGTCTTTGCCATACTCTACGCTAGCATAAGGGCCTCCTCTCAAATTCATTCGTAAGTTCTTTTTCGTTCATTTTTATAATAGGTTTTTCAGGATATTCTTTTGCTCTTTGTGTAGCATCGTGGACTAGCATACTTAGATTTAGCAAGATGCTCCAGAATTGTATTGGTAAGGTGCTAAATGTTGATTAAGCACGCTGTAATAACTTAATAAATTCCAGGGCAATGTTTGCGAGAATACTACGTGTGCCCATGAGCTTCTTCGATACAACACCCCTCGGCAGAATCCTCAACCGTTTCTCAAAGGTACGTGTAGAATGTAGATACGTGTGTACTATGTTATTGTAGTACGTATTTATACGCTGTTGTAAATATGTGATTTTACGTGAACTCCTTTAAGTTAATCTAGTATTTTGATATTTAGCTTGTGTTCGGGTGTGACCTACTTCTCACTCATTAAAATCTCAATCTGTAACAGCTTCAGCCTAACTCGGAGGAAAAACGTAATTTTTTCAATCATGAGATTTTCTTATTCTGAGGTGTTAGAGAACTAGGTAATCGGCATTATGAACAGCATACGAACATTTTATAATCATTATTCCTTATTTGGTGGTTTCTGCTCTAAAGTAAAGAAGTAAGTAGGTGACCCAGCAGAAACAAAACGCCTGACCGCACTTTAACTCTTACCTTTTCAGGATATGAACACGATTGACGAACGTCTACCAAATTCCATGCGTTCCTTCGTAAATATTCTCGGAACTGTGACTATAACACTGATAACGATAGGGATAATGATACCGATAATGATAGCTATATTCATACCCATAGCCCTTCTGTACCTAGCCGTTCAGGTGGGTTGGATTTACTTAATGTTTTTTTCACTTAATGTTAATGTTACTCGATTTTATTTGGGACTTTGACGGTGCGAAACTCAACTTAGGTGACATGGGATGATTTTCAATTTCTTATGCTTTTCCCGACTTTAGTTTAGTGCCAATTCCGGCTATAATCCCAACTTTAGTCCCAATTTTAGTCTCGGCTTTAGTCCCAACTAAAATCCCAACATTTCAGCGTCTCTACATACCTACATCTCGACAACTAAAACGTTTAGAAAGTGTCAGTAGGTCTCCCATATACAATCAGTTCGGAGAAACATTAATGGGTACCTTTTTTATATCTTCAACTGAATTATTTTTTGGGGAATCTAACATCCAGGCTCAGGCTGTGCAAATTTATGCTGAGCAGCACACCCAAAAATAATTGGTGTTTTAAATAGCTACAAAATCACAAATACTTATACACGAATTCTGTTTTTTACAAGAAAGTAGGCATGAATAATCTAGGTCTACCTTGTAAAAATATCTAAATATTACAGGTCTACCTTGTGAAAATATCTGAATATTTAGGTCTACCTTGTGAAATATCTTAATATTGCAGGTCTACCTTGTGAAAATATCTAAATATTCTAGGTCTACATTCTTATAATATCTGAATATTACAGGTCTACCTGTGAAAATATCTGAATATCTAGATCTACCATGTGAAAATATCTGAATAATCTAGGTCTACCTGTGAAAATATCTAAATATTCTAAGTCTACCTGTGAAAATATCTAAATATTCTAGGTCTACCATGTGAAAATATCTAAATATTCTAAGTCTACCTGTGAAAATATCTAAATATTACAGGTCTACCTTGGTGACAATATTTGAATATTACAGGTCTACCTTGTGACAATATCTTTAAAATATTCTAGGTCTACCTTGTGACAATATTTGAATATTACAGGTCTATCTTGTGACAATATTTGAATATTACAGGTCTATCTTGTGACAATATTTGAATATTACAGGTCTGCCAAGTATACGAGCCTATGGTAAAAGGAGAACTTTATAAAGTACAACCAGGGACTAGTAGACGATAACGTCCGCTCTTTCTATCTCAACATGATGAGTAATAGGTACGTTTTATGATTATACGCCCTAGATGATGTTTGTGTTTAGTTTTCTTTTCAGGTTTTAAAGTTGGCCTGAAAGTTGAATTTTCGGGTGCTGTTGAAGGTAATAAAAAGTTTAAGGACTCCTAGTTCGTGACGGCTAAAATGATGAAGAGATGACAATGAGATTGAATAACATAAAAACACACGAGGAAGTAATGATGACGTCACCCCCAGATGGTTGTCTACACGACTAGAAATTACCGGACATTGCGTGATATTCTTATCTGCTCTTATCTCCGTTCTCCAAGCTAAGAGCATGGACGCCGCTCAAGCAGGTCTCGCTATAAGCTCTGCTATGGGAGTGAGTCGAAGCTAATAGATTTACTTTTACAACTTTCACTTTCACTTTCACTTTCTCTTTCTCTTTCACTTTCTCTTTCACTTTCACTTTCACTTTCACTTTCACTTACACTTTCACTTGATCAATTTCAATTTCACTTATTTCATTTGTTCGGTCACCTTCATTATTGACGAATCTCTACAGTTCAATGACACCAATACAAAGTATTTGAATTCGACTGAAGCACTAATTCAGTACCATATCCTTAAAATTTTTTTAAAAATTACAAGAAACTACCTTTATTTCTGCAGGTGACGCAAGCCTTGTCTTGGGTAGTGAGAATGTACAGTGAACTCGAAGTCAACGTGGTCAGCGTGGAGCGAGTGAACGAGTACTCGGAACTCGCGACGGAGCGCGCGCTCGTCTCTAGCTCGCCCCCTCCCGGTGATTGGCCCCAGAAAGGTTTGCATTGTTGTTTGTGTCAAGTTTCCCGTGAAGTGTACTCGAGTTTAACATCGATCTCTTGACAATATTTTGTCTAATGTTTTATCATTCTTCAACTTCATGTCTCATAAATTACACCATATTTTCGTCGTCACTTGATGCGAAAAAGCAGTTTATTTTACAAACAGCCGTTCAAGTCTCATAAATTACACCATATTTTCGTCGTCACTTAATGCGAAAAAACTGTTTATTTTAAAAACAGGTTATTTTACAAACAGCCGTACTGTGATTACGAAGATGGTACTTTTTACTTGTCTGAATTTCCGCACACATTAAACCAACTCTAACCTACCATACTTTAAAGCTCTACTAAAAACTTAACCTTATCTGTTCCTGTAGAAATGGGAGCAGTTGTTGAGATCGTGAAACAAATAGGTGTGGTAAATATGGCCTTCTTGTAAACTTTTATAATAAAAAGTTCGATGAAAGTCGTGATGATCATTTTGTTTTTCCAACAAGTGGAAATCGCATTTAATTAATCGTCTTTTTTATCATAAAAGTAGACACAAATAGATAATCAAGTAGGGGTTTAATATTGCTCAGAAATTCGAAAATTTATCATGCGTATGTAGGTATACCGCCTGGATATGTATTGCACTGAAGCGGTTTTGACCACTATATTTTCCGTCCCAGAAACAAAGCCCAGATTACAAAACGTGAAGGTCAGTTCCCAGTAATTACATTTTAGAGATTGTTCCCTCCTCGTACACTATCCGGTTACTGAGCTTACAGCTATATAGTTTATCCAAAACTACTTCTCTGCCTTTAGGATCGGGTATTTTGTTTCGACTAACGACTAATTTAGTTTTGCGAAATGCGATGCTCTGAGATCACTCCTGTAGGTCTGATATAGACGGAATTAGGTAATTTCTAGTGCAGAAATAAGCCTATGGGGTGTCGTGTAGTAGCATTATTTAATGTCGGTACCACTTTTTAATTGCATTCTGATTAAATTAACTGATTAATGTGGGAATCTGTAAAACTAAAGATGAAAGTACTGGACATTTCTCTAACGTTCAACTTGAACAAACAGATAAAAGAACTCTTCGGATATTGAATATTGTGAGGTGGCTCTTCAATGACGTAATGTCTAAGAAAATCAACAAATTTTTGAAATTATATTAATTTTGGGGCTGGTTCGCAACTCTTCATTCATCGTGAGCCGAATTATAATTCTAAAGAATGTGCTAGAGGTAATTTAGGGTTAAAATTGCAATATTCAGGATTTATTGAAATTATTACACTACAGTACTTTAAATGCTTTTAAAGATACAAAAAATTGATGTTTAGGTTCATGGCCTATTCGTTATTTCTAGGGCAGGAATTTGATCATTAAAAACTCACACAACATGTTTAGCCAACTTATTTAGTAGTTTGTCAGGAGACTTGTCTCTCACAAATAACTAAACCTTTCACCGTTTAACTGTGCGATAAAGGGGCGGTCATGCAAAAGTTCACTCCATGAAATTAGACACCATTCAAAGGTAACTTAGTTACTTTCATTTCGCCTGTATCTAACTTCTAATGTTTCTCCAGCTTCAAATTTCACCCGTTAATTCCAGTGTCTGCCAACTTATCTAAACCATGATGCAAGCTTTAGTCCTTAAAGCTTCTATGTCACATAGCGTTATGAAGTTAGGAAGTCAAAGAAAAGAAGGTTTAAAATTCCATGTTGTACGTGATCAGCTATCCGATAAATGTGACAAAATCAGTGATTTAGTTGTGGGTACAAACGAATTTTTGTCTTCTAATTCGTCAAGGGAGCTGCTTTAATTATGGCAAACTGGTGCGTACACGGGCCTGCCAGGATTCCTAAACAGCTTACACTTAACATAAGATAATTAACCAATTAACTGATTTCCTGATTTACAGGACGTATTGAGTACAAAGATGTGTCAGTGCGGTACAGAGAAGGTCTGGACTTGGTTTTAAGGAATCTCACGTTTTCGATCACGGCGGGAGAGCGTGTGAGTAACCTATAATACTTGCCACCTATATGGATTTATAGTGAGGTTGAATGTTGATTTAAACAGGTTTTATCTGCTTCATTAACTGAATCAAGTGGAGGCTAGCATAAGAATCCTTCGATATTTTACGTAAGGCGCGGTCGTCATTTCTTTGTTTTGTGGATCATTCACTCTTTTAGGCATTTACTGTAATAGACAAAGTATAAAGCGCGCCAATTGGCGCGTCATTGTAAAGCTCAGACGAGTGCTGAGAGAATTTTACAATCAAGTTCGGTCACATACACTGTACAGACTACCGTAGAAATGATGAATCAGTACAAAAAACAGACAATTAAACAGCAAGCAACCAGCCTCCAAGCTTATTGTGTCAGACTCAAGATTGTGAAGACCGGATACTGAAGTGTTTCAAGTGTTTATTAAAAGTCATATTATATATTTAGAATTAAGAGATCTTAGAGAAGACAATTAAATTCTTCATTGCCGGATGTTGGGCGCGGGAAAACCTATTGACAAGCTTCACAGTTCACTGTAGCACAGGCTACCGAGAGTTTTATCGTCATAAGCTGATTTGTGGTTTCAATAAACGATTTTCCACCAACACTTCTGCATTATATTCTAAGTTCTCGATCAGCAAACTTTACCGATCTAAGCTCGCTCTAGCATCTAGAAGTCTAGGAGTCTTCTGGGGCAACTATTTGTGAGATTCCTATAGTATAGACCAGAGACCTTCGACTTTTCAAAGTGCTCCATGTCGATTGTAGTATTGCACCTACATAATGTTTCCTGCTAACAGTTACTCCTTGACTTGCATGTATTATGTTGGATATAATTGTTAATCTACACTTTTATGAAATAAGATATTTCTCCCAGATTGGTATCGTTGGTCGCACGGGGGCTGGAAAATCGTCAATAACCCTCACTCTCTTCCGAATATTGGAGCTGGCCGAGGGCGCTATAATTATTGACGGTGTAGACATATCTGCGATAGGACTTCATGAGCTGAGAAAGAAGATCTCCATCATACCTCAAGTTCGTAAACTACAATCTTGTGGAGCTTCAGCTATGTGATCTGCAATATAGCGGCTATACCCACGGTTAACGCTTAATTTAATATGAAGTATTATGAAGTAACTTGTCAGACTGTATAAAACAGAAGAAAGCGTTAAATATAATATTCGTGGAAGTTTTTTAGTAAACGTGAAATTTTACACCCTCAACGCAGGATCCGATTTTGTTTTCCGACACAATCCGTAAAAACTTGGACCCCTTCGAAACATACAACGATGATCAAATCTGGCCGGCGCTGGAGAGCGCCTCTTTGAAAAAATTCTTTGAGCAGCAAGAGAAGGGATTGGATTTTCTCGTCCAGGAAGGGGGTTCCAATCTAAGGTAAGAAAACTCCTGTAATCCGTTTAAATCATGTTTCCACCTGCAGTGTCCCTGGCCTTGAACATTGCCACCCTACAATGCCGGGAACGCTATCCGAAAAGGGAAGCCACCTTCCAAGGGATGCTGCCTAACAAGGGATGCTGCTCAACACTCACTAACCACACCTGAATTATCTGTACCATATTGCGTATCTAAAAAGATTTTTCTACCTGCAGTGTTGGACAACGACAACTAGTCTGTCTGGCTAGAGCCCTGCTGTCCGACAACAAGATAATCGTAATGGACGAAGCTACTGCTGCTGTAGACATCGAGACTGATTCCGTGATTCAGGATGCTATCAGGGAGACTTTCGCAGGCAGGACAATCCTTACCATCGCACACAGGTTTGCTATTGTCTAACTTTGGAAAATTTCGAAATGAGAATGTTTTTAATTTTTGAAAAGAATAGATACTTACATTTAAAATTTAATCGGATTTTAATTACAGGTTGAACACAATTATAGACTACGACCGAATCCTAGTCTTAGACAAAGGTGAAATTGCTGAGTTTGGATCCGCTGCCGAACTTAAGCAAAATCAGGGAATCTTCTACTCCATGTTGAACGATGCAGGTCTACTCCAGACTGTCCCTCAAGATCCTGCCATCAGAGACATTTTGGAGAATAAAAATGAGTAAAACATCCGAGAATCCCTGAAAATTTGTGCTTGAAAATCCTTGCAAATACCGAAATTGACAAACACAAATTTGAAATTTAGGTTAGTTTTAGGAAGCCAGTGATTTTTGTTGGTTTTACTCATACGTCAACTATGTACATTTTATGCAATATGTGTAGTGTGTACCAGAATAAAACAATCCTGCAATTGTATTGATTTATATTTTGGTTGATGCAATAGTAATTTCTTATGTCTATATGTTTAATTGGTTAGGCTAGTTTTATGGCCATTTCTCAAATGCCTAGGCTTTAAGTTAAGATTGATTGCCTTACCGAAGAAATGGTAAAGTATTTACAGGCAACAGCATAACAACTGAGAAATTAACGGCTTGATTGATTAATACTCATTTACAGTTGAGTGCGCATTAGTATTAAATAAATACGAGATATAACTGGTATTGTCATACTATTTCTCATTTTAAAATCAACTAGAAAAATAATTTACAAAAATGTTTACCTTAAATTTTATTTAATTCTAAACGACAGTGACCCTGAATAACAGTATTAGGTTTTTACCTTTCCTTACAGAATATCAGATAGATTATACTATGCGTCCTGGCCCAGGATTCCTGGGAAATGCGGCCCCTAGAGGGTACCACCTTAAGCCATGCTGGTTAGGCGTAAAAGAGAATGGTATTTCTGGGGAGGTACCGTCCCATTTTTTTGAAGATTTTAAACCGCATTTCTCAAAATTTATTTGCCTTGCTCTAGTTCTCGCGGTAGTTGAATGGACACAGTTTGTCCTCCAAAAATGATGGTCGGAGTTTTGCATTCCCAAGAAATTTCGTTATCTTTGAAGCGATACATTTAATTTTATAATATTTGTAAAAGGACCACGGGAGCTAGGAATGGTGGTCATGATGATGACCACTTCTCTTAAGTTAGTGTTAGGAGGACTTGTAAATTGTAAATATTAATTTATCGTCCGATGTTCTTTTAACGTCAATAATTGGGAGTCGAAACTTATTTTCGACTTGAGTATTTTGATAGATTGGAGTATGATTAATATGAGTAACGCCTTTAATAAACATGATTTTATTAAAATCTTCTCTTACTGTAAATGGTTGCTTTAATTTTTCGTTCCGCGTGGAACCAGAAAATTAAAACCTCTCAAATTTTTAGGAATTTAGCTTATGACATACTTGACAGGTACATTTATTCAACAAAAAGACAAAACATCACTATCAGAATGAGATACTAAGATATAACACTGTCCATAGTAAAAGCTTGTCCAAAAGTCTTGCAAGATCAGTACTTCATTTTACATATAGTTTTACACCAGCCTGGCAGCCTACCAGTGGTTAAGAAATTATGAAAAGAAAAACAGTAAGAGTAAGTATAGTTCATAAGACTAAGAGCTGCGCATGACAAAATCAGTACAAAACGTAGACAATGGTAACCAAGAAGGCACCAAACCCAAATCCAAGAGCACTGCTGCTTGCCGCTCTCAAATCTGAGCACTCCACGTTGACATTCTGGAAGGTGTTTCCGAGCATAGCTTCCACACTTTCTTCAGATTGGGAGCAGAACTCAGTCACGGAGGTGACACTGTCAGGGGCACACATGGTTGTCTCGGCGTCCATGTCAATGTTCATCACCATCTCTTCTACAGACATGTCTGCTGTCATGGTCATGGTGAATGACTTGCAGGAGCTGCCACTGCTGCAAGTTACGGTGTCCCCGGTACATTGTTTAGCTTCGTCCGGCATCGTAGACAAGACGTCCGTGGTTTCACCCATCATCGTCATTTCGTATTTTTTGATGATTGTGCAGTTTTCCCAGCACGATTCGACAGTAGTTGCCATGGCAACCAGGCCCAGACATAGGACAGCAAACTTATTCATGGCTATTTTGAGTTCCTGAATGAGGAAGTTCTTAACGGGCGGTGTGCTTCTAGTTCTAGAATTTCTTCGAAAATCGCCAGGCCAAAAATGCGTGAAAGCGCGTGATGGCAGCGACAGTAGTTAATCAACCCACAATGAAGTTCGTTATTTTTCCATGTTATTATAATGTTTATTTATCTAGTAAAAGTACAACCATCAGTTTCTTTAATGTGGTGCAAGTGGGGAGGGAAACTATAACAATTCCTTATTTGGAGCCTTATGGTATTGGTTGACTCCCAAGGGTGCGCAGTGTGTACTATGACTAAGTACTGACATAGGTAAGTGTTAGATTGTTTTAGGTGAGCCGACGATCAACCAGACTAAGTTTCAACCTGTACATAAAGAGTCTCAAGTCTCAACCAACATCTGAAGGACCCTGTGAGCTGTACAAAAAGAGTCTCAAGTCTCATCCACTATCTGAAGGACAATGTGCGCTGTGCATTCAGCAAAATCTATAAACTCATGGCTAACAGTAACGGACTCTAGGTCGGAAGATCCCCACAGGTTGGACCCTAGGTCGGGAAACCTAACTGCATGCTACGCTGATAAGTTGACATGCATGTCGCTTATATCGACTATGATAGTTGGTGTGTTTTGGCCCGTTGATGTGTCTTCTGAATTAGAGGGAAAGAGGGTCTGCAGGGAGGGGTCCAGTCACAGCACAGGACACACATGCAGCTCTCTGCTCCGCTTGACACACTTCAAGCAATTGTCTCCAATCTGTCTAAGTGTCTAAAGTGTGCCATCTCTTGAGTAGTGCAAGCCGGCATGGGGGAGAAATTTTGAAGTGAGGGTCCTGCCTTGGATGATATTGATGGAGGTGTCTGTACGCGGTTGGGGAGCAAGGGTACGTTTCGGTTTAGACTTACGTGGGACGCGGACGATACCCTGGCGAATTAGCATGAACGGGAGTCGGGAACCTCTCGTATCACGTATCCCCTTCCATTACATTGGATTGAGCCTTTCAACCAACACGCGGTAACTTAACCCCCGGTAAGGGATGGTGTCAACGATGATACAGAGGATCACATCACGAGCTCTGATAACATCACAGGCTCCCGACCTAGAGTCCACCGACCCAGAGCCCGGCCCCAACGTGCAATGCGAATGACTGTGCTGCAGCGAGCTTCTTTTTTACGAAAAAATTTACAAGCATCAAAGTTCATAGTTAGAGCGATAGTTGAATTCGTTATCGAACTCAAAGACCATAAACTATCGGGATTGTTACTGACTTGATCATAACTTTGTAGGTTGGAAATAATAAGCTATTAACTTAACCTACTAGTACTGTCGCGGCCTTCACGCGCTGTCAAACATTTCTTGTCGTGGTGATACCCGACTCTGATATCGTGCAGCTTCGTTAGAAATAGAACGGCAAACGGACATAATCTCGTCAAAATATTTCAGGTCTGGCAAAAAATTCCAACGCCGTTAATCATACCTCTAATTCTATCCTTAAATTTCTAAATTAAAACTGAAGCAAAAATCCGTGAAGAATTTTAATTAGAATTAGATCACGTCTCATAACAAAAGTCGTAATGTCAGACGAATTAAACGTAAATATGTAAAGACGTTTTTTAATCACAAATCTTACTCTCATCTATAGGGTCTATTAGGGTTTATAACGAGAGTATCATTTTAACGTTCTGCAAGCGAAATCATTCTATTTGATCAAATCTGATGGTCATGTGGACGAGTTAAACACGTTTATTACGGGTAACCAAGGGCGATTAAAAAGTAGCTTGAGTATTTGTTAAAAAACATATAAAATGCATGATAAAAAGGCTATTTGTACAGGATACATTAGGTAACTAATGGCAATGCCTGTTAGGATAAAAAGTATAAAAAAACTTAGTAAGTTGCACACGATTGCACGCAGAGCAAATTTTTAAAAACAACTATAAAAGCTTAACCTTAGCTTTCCAACTTTAACTTAAACTTAAGGGAAGTTTAACAAAGCAATACCGGCACATCGACACTGTCCATTCGACAGTGCTCGTTATAATATCAACTTCAAGTGACGAAAGCTAAAGGACAAAGCCTCGTGCTACTGATAGTGATATCACGTTTGGACAATGGGGAAGGGGGAAGCTATCCTCGGATTTCGTACGGAATATGCAAGAATCCTGAAGCCAGTACGTGCTGATCACCTTTTGATCACGGATTCGTTACGTACATGTGATAATAAATATAATGGGTGTAGATATCACAATAACACTTACAGTGGGTCAGTGGTCATGCCATAAACGGGATCACTTCGGTTAGTATTTCTCTTAACCAGCACGGTAGAGCTAGAGCCGAAGGGAAGGTGTATCTCAACGGCCAACCAAAAAGAACGTTAAGACCACATGATTCAAGAAATAACGGAAAAATGCGAAAAGTAGACGTTCATCCAAAAAAATTATGGTTTTGTCTGCGTGTGACATCTCCAAAATTATATCATACCAACTGTGGATCTGTATCTCGCTACATATTCTATAGAATCGTGATCACAGCCTCTGTTATAAAGGAAGGAGGAGGGTCGGAGGGAGGAGGGTCGGAGGGAGGAGGGTCGAAGGGAGGGGGTCCCTCCTTTATAAGCTAATTTGTTGTTTATTGTAGGTTGATAACCTACTGTCGCGGCCATCACGCGCTGTTACGCATTTCTAGACGCGCATTGCCCGTTGAGTTGTTTATAACCAAGGCCGTTACGAGGTACCAATTATGTTACTTGAAATGATTATACAGGGTGGTTTTAAAATTTGGGTGCATCGCAAATGTGCAGTGCAGAGGTGACGACCTTTCAATAATTATCCTCGATTTGATCACAAAAACGGTCATAACTTCGGTTCTGATTATCATTTTTTGATAAAAATTTCAGGACTTCTTAATGATCAATAAATGATGATGCCTACAAAGTTTTAAGATGATTCGAGCTATTTTGACGATTTTGTAATTTTAGCATATTTTTGCACATCAAGCAAAAATGGCTCATCCTCACCTTTCCGAAACTCATTAGATCTCATCAGCTAGA